>JAUZND010049887.1:0-42418 GCA_034780555.1 Coelogynopora nodosa | reverse complement strand
AAATTCGGAATCCCCGCCCCCGATTTAGTCGGAAACGACCTTGACCTAGTTGAAATCGGCCAATAGGAACACGAGTTAAGAAATTAGTTTCGGTTTCGGCGGGGAGGGGGATGACTCATTTCTATTTTTAGATTTAATTTCGGTTTCGGTTTCGGGGGGGTATCCCCTGTACCCCCTTACTCCCCTCTACTTCCACTACTCCCCCCGACCGCTCATACCCTCCCCCTGATTTTCTTATCAGGATAAGAATAAATAGAGAGGTCTTCACTGTCTGCTTCATACTCTCGACACGATCGCTCATATTTACAATTGCTCTCTCCGGACTATATATTGTTACGATGTTACGACTACTGCTGTATTACTATTAATTTATTTCAGCTACCATTTCAGTTTATTAGTTTTGGATAAATTCATTCCGTGTCTATATATTAGTTCAAGAATGATGAATTCAATCTTCGGAGATATTTCTGATATCAGCAGTGATAGTGAACAAAAACTATTCGGAGGAGGAGGAGGAGGAGGAGAAAATAAGCGAGGAAGAATTCATGAGGATGATGAAATTTTACCACCGTGCAGGTTGGCATAATATTCCAACTGTCAACGCTGCCAACATTATCAACTCTTCCGACATCAACTAAGCAAACAACGTCGCCAACGCTACCAACATCATCAACCGGTATAATCATCGACACGTATGACATTTCCTTGTGGAGTCGGGTGCGACTCCCGTTGGGGGAAGACGAAGTCAAATTTTTACTCGGGTCTCTAACGTCACGGACTGCTCAGGTACGGATGAAAGGGCCGCTGGTAGTCTTAACCCAGACTATGACTCCCGGTGGTTGATACTCCGGTCTGGGGATGTAGAGGAAAACCCAGGCACAGTGGGTGAGGCCTGCTCCTTCTGTGGAGTCATGCCGCGAAGAGAAACAGCGCCTCTCAGGTGCGCAGCCGACCGTGGCAGAGTCTGCTACCGGAAGCAGGGATGCAGTAGGCTCAGTAGGGCACGATTAAAAGAGGACCGTTCGTTCTGCCACATTTGTGTAGATGGAGCTTCCGGGCGCAAGGCTGAACCGGCTATTGTAGGCGGGAATGTCCACCAGCCTCCCAGGAACAGAAAATGTCCTGTCTGTGGCGCAAATCTTAGAGTCTGTGCTAACCCTCTAATTTGTAGTAGCTGCGGCCTTGAGCATCATCACTGTTGTTCAATGCTTAATAGGGGAAGCGTTTGAAGTGGATTCAGTATGGGCACTGGTAATGCTAAGCCTGTATTAGAGTCGCCAACCCAGTGGTGCTATTCCACCCACTGGACAACCGGTGACTGAGTGGAGAAGAACCTTTACTAGAAGGAATTCACTCCGTGTCATTCAGTGGAATGCTGACGGTTTCCGAACGAGTATGCCTGAGCTTGCTCAGCTTATCCGGGAAAGAAACGTTGCTATTTGTCTTGTGCCGAAAACCAAACTGGCAGTCAGGGAGTCCACCATCCTGGAGCGCCGTATGTTAATTTACTCATTACTTTTGCTCGAAAGACTGAGTTGTTGTTCTTTAAACTGAGGCAATTATGCTTGTAGATCTTGATTGCATAAATATTTTTGCATCATTTTTTAATTTGCTTAGTAATATGGTCTGAGACGATTAACTTAGAGTCTAGATAGATATCAAGTATGTTAATTTGCTCGACCCGGTAAATATTTTCAAGCTTTGGTGGATTGCCATTGGTTCTCTTTTTATTTCCTGTGAAAATTAGTTCTTTTGATTTATTTTCGACTAAGTATAAGTTATTTTCTGTCGACCAATTCTTGATGTTGTTTAGTTCATCGTTGGTTGTTTTGATATTTGACTCTGGAATGAGTAAATATGTGTCGTCGGCATATTTGATGAACTGGTTATCAGCGTAGACTGGTTTTAAGTCGGAGGCCACAACTATGAAGGCTGGAGGACTAATGGCCGAACCTTGAAGAACTCCAGCGTTGATATTGGCTTCTTCTGATACAGAGTTGTTAGATATGGTAAACTTCTCGAATCATTGTAACCTCCCCCTTTCGAGCACATATTATTACCTAACTCTTCAAAAACGATGCAACTGGTCAAGCTGGAATTTGGATCCAGTAAACAAAATTGCTTTACGCACACTTTTGAACTTTTTTATCTGGTGCCCCTATTTTATCAAGTGACCGGCGCATCAACATTTGTCATTTTTCCTAAAATCTTCTTTCCAAGATGCACGAATTTTTTACTTTTGTTATTTATTTATTAAAATATCTTTTTGTATTATTGACGCGAAGAATGTTCTAAACTTTAAACTAATTTAAATAGATCACAATTTTAGTTTAAAAGTACTTCAGTCGCTGTAATAATCATATTCATGTTTAATAATAAAATTCGGAGTATTGTTATACTAAAAACGAGTTACGTCTGTTCCGATAGAAAAAATTAAATCTTTTTTAAAGACCAACACACACGTTTGTCGGGGTCAGTTCTAACAAAATGGAATAATGGGAAATGGTCGTGAGCAAGATAAATGCAAACATGAACATAATAGCTACGTACTCGTATGAGTTACAGTATGTGTGTTATAGTTATATGAATTACGTATTGGAGATAAATCGTGCAGATAGACAAGTTTAACTCCATAGGAAACCTATTTACACCAAATGGAAGATGCGAGGCAAAAACTATAAGCTGTATGGTGTATAATGCCTCGAACATTTACTTCTATTGTGAACCTAAAAACGGTTCGGATTGTGGAGAGTTAGTATCAAACTGATATTTCTCTTTTTTCTCTGACGTCCATAAATGGGGAACGTTTTATTCATAAAACCATCTGAACAACGTATACTTTATAAGGCTATAAAATAAAAATAGAACTCTTATCTATTTTAACTAGTTGTTATCAATGAATATAAAAAAGAGATAAAATTCTCTGATTATCTTTTTGAAACGTGGACTCATATGACCTTGAATAGTTAATTATTCTCGGTATGCATGTTTAATTAATAATGGTGTAATTTAATTTATTAAGTCTGAAACATTTATAGGAAAACTCCATTCGATTTTTCCCCTGTTATATTTGTATAATACAATATGACATTTAGTGTATTTTGGAATTCGTGTTGTGGTCAACTTAGATTTGCCTCATTATGGAAATGTAAAAAATTTAAGTTTGGCACTATATTGAAAATCTATTAATATAATATATGTCAATTGCGGTTTTTTTAAATATATGTCAAACATTTTATTATGAACATATCCAACTAATTATTTCAATGCTACAGATCAATGTATAGTTACTGTATTGCTGAATGTTAGATAATATATATTAAAAGTTACAAATTTTTTAATGGCTTATTTTGATACAGCTAATGGTTTATCTAACATTTTTATTCACCGCACAGAATGGACAGTCAAAACCAATTCCCCAACCACGAAATACATGTTTCGCATAAGGAAGATAGGAGAACATAAACGCATTCAAACTATTGGCATTTGGTCATTTTGGCAAACTACAGAACAGATAGGATCAGAAGGTAAAAACACCATTCTCTTAAATCACGCCACCCGAACCCTTAGATTCACTCGTACACTTCATTCGAAATATGTTCTCAGTTATCTAGATAATCTAGACATTTCAACACGAGGGCCTTTTAGTAGTATCCAGACTTATTGGAGCACCAATAAGAGTTTCGAGTTTACTAATGATCACAGTGTGAAAGACCATATCTGTGGGAGTGAAATGGGGCACAGTGTGTCTAAAGTATTTTTTTAAATTTTGATATGTGCACCGGAAAAGTGGTTTTGATTTTATCATACAATGAGGTCTAGAGAATATAAAAAATCTAAAATTAAAAAAATAAATCGGGTAAATTTTGAAAAAACTATATTTTAATATAGTATTTTAATGTAGTAGGCTATACCTTTTTTTATTTGAATAATAATTAATATTGTTTTTAATAATGTTATATTAATCGGCTGAAATAATTGTATATGGTATTATTAAAATGTTTTTTCTTTTTTCAAACATTTCAAGAATACTTTCTGACGGCATATAGTATACACATATGATTAATATGATATATACTACTTATAAGAGAACAATAATATAAAATATATATGTGCAACTTCATTAGTAAACATCCTTCAATGTGAAAAACAATAAATATAAATAATATAGTTCTACTTATATATATATATACTACATACCATCATAAAATCACAAATAACATTTTATTATAACTCAGGCGCGTAGCATACTCTGACTACTATTTTTACAACTCGAAAATTGTCTCCCAAATGTTTGTCATCTATTAGACGTGGATTGCCCATGACTGTTCGCAGACAATATTGTTAGCCAACATGACGACTGGCATTTCCGAAATCTATCCAAAACGGCTAAACATTTTGCATCCAAAGTCATAAAAAGAACGGTTAGCGCACATTATGGCTATCAGATTGTACAGTTATCCAATGAAAGAGCCCGACAAACAATCGTAGCAGTAGTATAACCATTTGAAGAAAAACAAATAACATCCAGTAAAGTAAATGCATTTATTGTCGAGGATGTTACCAATATTCGTGGTTAAGGTGGAGTTGGGTTGTATTTAGAGTTACATAAGTACACGTCAAACACTCAAGTTAGGAAAAGACATACTGTTAGCAACAGAAGAAAAGCGTTGTATTGAACCTAAATTTGAAACTAAAGATGAAAGAACTGGATAACGTCTTAAATATGATTATTTCAGAGTTAAAATGACACGCGTTTAAACAAATAGAAATAGACGAAGTATTCGATCCCGTAGACAGAAGTTTAGCTTTTTATACTGATATGGATCAATTTTACAATAAAATCATTCATGAAAGATATTATGAGAATCTAAATGTCGTTATCATCAAATTCAGAGTTAATGGTGGTGTTGGGTTCCTAAAGTTCTGCATGTCCATGTCTTCAATTGCAGATAGTAACTCTTCAACAACAAAAAACTATCATTCAAAGACTCGGAAGTAAAAAGAATATTTATTATTGATATTCAACCATACTACTGCCAACTGAAAGAATGGAACTACCTTGGCGACAAGGTAAAGCTTATAAATAAATCAAAAAATCAATATTTCCCCTCGAGTTACATTTACTGAAGAAGAAGAAAAAAGAAGAAGAAATTAGCAAGTCGTTTTCTACTTAATCAATAAAAAAGGATGATGTCCAGTAATGATATCGCCATGAGCAAAAGTGAGGTGGATTTTTTTTCAACTCGACCAGTGCAGACTTTTTGGAGAAAGCTTTCTACCATGATTTGAAACCTCTGAATAATGTGACGAAAATACTGGAACGATTGAATTTTCAATTTCCGGTTCTGCTGATAAATAAATATATTTATCTCAAAGATACATCTCCAATTGTAGTGGCTGATAAAATCTATCCTGTTAACAACTTTTTACATAGTCTATTCTCCAACGTATCACTAACGATTGGTGACAAGCAGGTGAATGGAGGATTTCACACGTATCACTAACGCGCCTATCTCAGTAATATATTTCTGTTTAGTGAGAATACGAAAAAAAATATTTTATTAGGTCAATTGCCAAGGTTACTTATTGTTGGTATGCTTACTTCAAATCGTATAAGGGTCATTGGGCATCCAACCCGTTCAATTTTCAAAATGTATTGTTAGTCATGTTGCTCTCCATCAGGAATGCCAATCTGTGCCAGGATGACCGTTTTCACCTGCCTTAGGAAGCAACCTTTTCTCTCGTGAATATGAAAATTTATTTACTAGTTTGGAACAATTAAACGTGAACGACGACATTGGCATCGAAATAGCATATTTTGGTGATGGATATCTCTTTGTATATATATACTTTGTATGCACTCGTTGGAATATTACCAAAAGCGTATGTTTAAGTTTAACCAACACCAACGATAATTGTATAGATACAATTATCGGTTTCAATTTGGCGTTGGTTAAACTTAAACATACGATTTGGTAATATTTCAACGAGTGCATACAAAGTATCTACCCATGTGGTTCATTCTGTCTTCACTATCATCATTATATTATAAAGTGAGAGGTAAATTTCTCTCTGACATTTGTCATTTGATAGTGTATTTCTTAACATTAATGAATTATTGCAAAACATTTTATTATCAAGTCATCCGAATCAACTGTGTCAAACAGTACATGCGCTACTGCTCCTCAAAAGACACAACTTTAGTAGTGATGCGTATAATGCTATTGCACTATACTTGTTATCCACCCTCCTTGTTGTACCTCCCTTAATAAAAGAAAAGTTTATAAAATAATAAAAGTGTTTATTCAGTTGACATACATATAGTCTCTGTGTACAATATGTCGTTTTAGCAAATAGCAATAAACTTACACATTCAAGAAAACAGTGTCTCTGCAGTGACCCATAATAACCACATTTACAGTATGAAAATGATTAACATGGAGTACACTCCATCATTGTAATTGAATAGCAGGAAATAGTTCGGATTCGTACAAATTTATGCATTGCAAATTGATATAAGTTGATGGAATTCACGGTTAGTTAAAACACAACAGTTAATGATCGATGAAAAACAGTCAAGTCGGAAATGTTTAACATATGTAATAGATGCTCACAGATTTTTGAAGATGTAACAAAACCCATACTTCGATTTTTTTCCCCTTTTAAAAAATAAAATGGTTGGATTCTTGCAACGTAACCGAACCCCTTGCGGACATCTGGTATACATTTTAACTTCATTGTCAAACACTTGTAAAATGTCATTTATTTCGGTTGTTGTGATTCTTCGCTAAATATTCGAGTTACAACACGTATTAAGTTTGGGATATAAATGATTTCAATTTTGTGTGCTGCTATCTTTTATATAATAAACTAGTCAATTACTATATTCTAGATAAAAATAAAACGTCGTTAATTGGTTAAGAATATGTGTATCAAAAAGTTTTGTCATGTGTAGGATTTGAACCCAAGCGGATATTGTCATCCAGTGGATTTTAAGTCGAATGCCTTAACCCGTTGGGCCAACCCGGCTTGCAGTAGCATACGAAAAAAATGTGCTATTATAATGTTTCGAAAATAAGTATTTTATTATAAACGAAATTTAGTGATGTCAATGCTTATCATCATGTCTTCGAACAGCTGGTCAAATATAATCCCGCTCGTGTGTAATAAACTAATCTAAGAAGGTTTAATTCCTATTCCACGGAAATGTCTTTACTACAAAACAAAATAGATTTTAAATCACTTGATGGACTATTTCAACATGCACTTCTTGCCGAAGAAATCATAGGTTCTGTCTCAAATGCAAACCGCTTGTGCAATTGTAACAATTATCTCAGCAGGCATTCGATAGACATTATACCAACCTTAGAGGACTGTATTGGTGTCCTGATCAGACTTTAATCAGTTAATGATACGCAGAACTATATTACTTCAATCGCTGAACAATGTATACCGACTCGAATTCGACTACCCTCTAGTAAACCAGAATGGATCGATCTTAAGGAACCTACATTTGAACATATCTACAACAGGGAACAGTTACTAGTGATCATAAGTGATCATTTTTATATTACAAAAAAGAGTTTTAATAATCAACAGGATACCAACATTTTTCACACAAATGACGATGTGAAGGCCAATTGGTTTCACACACTCCCCCTCACACACTCAAATCTTTTTCAAGATCTCTAAAATGAAATAAAAAAATAAATCCAAAGTTCAACATTTAAAACCACAACTAGGTAGTTAAATAAAATTAGTTTATTAAAATCAATGTGTCACATTCATTTACATTAAAAAGTATTTGTTTGAGGCAATTATAAGTTAAATATAAATATAAGTTATAATATAAATAAAAATAATAAAGATTAAATAAATATAATATAAATATACATAAATAAATACATATATTAAGATAGGTATAATGTCTCCTTGTATCGAATTTGATACAATTTAAATAGCACGCTATTTTTGAAATACTTAATGTCGTGGTAACCGCAGAACCGGTTTGTTGCCCGAATCTCGAGTTGGCAAGACACTGGCCCAAACTGAAATGAAGCTGGTATCTTTTTACCGCGCCAGTCGAATGCTTCAAAGTCCAGAGCCAATTTTAACCACAAAGTCTGTCGTCCTTCGGAGTAGGTGGGTCTTACTTTTTCAACACTGCTGTTGGCGGAGAGTTGTCGCAGACCTTCTTCGACCTTGGATTCAAATAATTGAATTACCTGAAAAAGCGCGCGCACATCATCCTTGTTAATATGTAAGACATCATTTTCCCGAGTGTAGACACTGAATTTCTTCTCCAAATTGCTAGATCTAATAAACACCCTCTTTTTGACTGGTCCCGCAATGTCCGTATCGTATTAGCATGTTGCCAGCGTTAGATCCTTTCCTGGTGAATTCCATAAAAAATTGATTAGCGTTTCCAACTGTAACGTATTTCAAAATATTTGGCACGTCTGCGGCATCCATGACAACTTTTAACCATCTTTGAATCGACAGTAAAGTAAAGTAATAAAATAAAATGTTATGTCCAGAGAGCACAATTAGTAATTGTAAATACGTTAAACGTATAAAATTCTAAAGTTCAAAATATAAAAACCTAAAGGTTAATCTCATGAAAAAAGTAAGTTATTGTTTAATCAATAACAATTTTAATCCGTAAAATCCAAAAGTGTAACACCGGATCAGCTGTCTCCTTGCTCTTGTTTTCCCCTGGATTCAGAAATATTATGAACCAGAGGCAGATCTTTTTTGAAAAGTCTGGCCTGGTCATTATTTGTTATATTTACATTTTGATCAATACGGTCAATAAAGGTAATGTTAAAATGCAGTCACCTGTATTTAACAATATCTTTCTGGGACATACATGATATTATATAAATAACGTTCATTTTAACTCAACAATATTTCAGTTATAAACGAAATAATCATGATTTTTCGAAGTGAAGATATTATCACTTTTGAATGGATTGCTCCTATAAAAAATACTAATATCAAGGAAATGTACTTAATAAAATTATTTGATTCGTCGACAAATGTATCTAATCTGCAGATTGCATTCAAAAAAACTTTTGGTAAGCAAACTAATATCAGTTTATTAAAATTTACAATATTATTTCTGATACAATACCACAATGTAATAATATACTGTAAAACAATATAGAATTGTCGTTATCATAAATATTTACTATATAAATATATTGCTAAATATATTCCATAGTGACTATGCTATTAACGTTTTATTCAAGTTATACATTATGCTGTATTTTACATCTTCTACTAAAAAAGAATAGATTTAGAATTTTGTATAGTGTAGGGCATAAGCACGCCCGAAGTATTTTTTAGTAAAAATAAGCTTAACTGCACTTTTCCAGCACGAAATTTTTTTTATATATGGGCGCCTTACATCCTCAGATATGTGTCAGTATGTCTCAGTATTTGTCCTTTTCTTGCTTTGTGGGGTCGTAATCCAAAGCTGCATAAATCATAAGCGATTATTATATTTTATTATAATATGTTAAATTATTATATATTTGTTTATAGCGGATTATAAAAGATCAGCAGCAACTCCAAACTATATCTCGCAGGATTTGTATAATATATCTTGTCAATAAATAATAAAGAGAAATTAAAAAATGTAAAATGTTTTATGCATTACAAATGTTATATTTTTATGACATGTTTCGGTTTAACTATAAACATTCTCCAAAAACGAAAGTAAACAGTAAACAAAACATAACAAAATAATGCAGACAAACAATTGAAGTAACAAATTGAATTATAATGAAGAGTACTGACGAGATAACAATGTATAAAACATTCATATTAATTGAAAACTTTTAGGAAAAAGAAAGAGCCAGAATTTTTAGACATAGAAAGACAAAGGAAATAATCATTTGACCTAACAAAATAATTTCATTTATTTTATTGATTGAGCTAACACACATTTGTCCTTTTTTGGCAATAAAATAGTAAATACATACCTTGTGACATCTACATCTTCATTTCCGGCCACGCGTCCTCTGGCAGGCGTAGCGAATTTGTTGTTGTCTGCGTCGTGGAGGAATAGACAGATCAGCCCTCACCAAAGAATGACCAGTGGCTTTCAACGAGTCCTAGAGTCGCAAAGAAACCCCAGGCAATGCAGGCGTTTAGAATTTCTTTTCGAATAGCTTGGATTGTGCCAACTATTGTGAGCCCATTCTCCTAAAGTTTTACGACGAGATATTTGGAAGTTCAGAAATTATCTGTCGTGATATTTCTCCCGGTGTGGTCCAGTGGCTCAGTCAATTTCAACACTACTTGCTCTTCGAGGGCTTTAGTAATTTGATCGCCTTCCTTCCCCAGATAAATGTCAAAGCTAAACAAAATTTGTTTTCGTTATTTAGCTGGTTTTTTTGGCATTTACTGTCTATATAGTACTATTTGTAAATGTATACATTAGTTTGTTTTACTATATAGTAAGTTAAACACTATATAGTTATATTATTTGTAGTAACACCGCGTACACATTTTTATATCATAAGAGTGTCCTATTTTTGTAGTACTGGTGATTACAATTTCTTATAAATTTATAAATGAACGAAAATAAATATTCAATATTGTTAACTTTAATTTTTTGAAAGTAGTAATTAGTACATTGTTTAATATTGTAATTAATAATGCATCAAAAGTTGGAAAGTGAGTTAATGTCTCGAAATTTCATTATTCATAATCATTTATATGCTCGTTGAATCATTATTGTAAAATTTAAGTTAATCTTAACTATACTATTTGTTTAATTTTAAGAAACTAAAATACTTTATGATACCAAAGCTTGTGAACTAAAGTTCCGTGTTAAGGATTATAACGCACCGCCAAGCCACTGGAGTGCTGTTGCATCCTGCGAATTTTGTAAAGGTAATCTATGTAACACTTTATTTTAAATAATTAATAATCATACGTATTAAAACCTTGAAGCCTTACATGGTGAATCTATTTTGGTGCGAAGGTTTAAGTATTTTAAGTATTTTATGTTAAAATATATATTATATTAAATGTGGGTCACAATTGAACTATTTCCGATTTTTATATAAATAATATTTACAACTATATGCTCGCTACCGCAATAGGAACTCCAACTGCTCCAAATTACGCCACTCTATTCTTATCTCAAATTGAAACTAAAATTCTTGACGAATACAATAATGTTCATATTTCTAAACCGTTTTGTTAGTTTAGAAATATAGACGATATATTCTTTATTTGGTCTGATGGTGATGATAAATAAGGACACTTTATAACATTTATTCAAAATTACAGCACTTCTTAGAAAATGAAGACAAACCTACAATATGATGTTCATTTATTAAAAAGATCTGTGGATATTAAACTATATCTGCAAAATCAGAAAAAAATGACATTATTTTCCGAGCAAATCGGTATAGTCAATTTATTATTGATCAAGGTTACATAAAAGAATATATAGTTAGAAATATTACAGAATCACTACAAATAGACAGGACTATTCTATTAAATTATATTACAAAATTTACGAATTCCCTGTGTCATAACTAAGCATCCGTTCATATGTTGCTTGCCTCAAATAATTCGTCAAAGTTTAACTATTTTAGAATCATCTCCTCCTAGTAAAAAAAGCTTTTCCAGAACCTGCTGTCGTTGTATAAGTAAAAACGTCAACCTCAAAACTGGTAATATTACACATCAATTGTTAAAGCTAATTTTAAAATTAAAAAAGATGTAATAATATGTACAAAAGGAAAAAACATACAATAGCATATGTGCACACTATTGAGACCATGAGACACAAAGAACCAGAGAAAAGCCTAGGTATTATGACAGAGAGAGAAAATATATGTTTATTAAACACAACTAACGAGACTTAATGCAACACTATTTTTAACACAAAAGAAACCGTTAATAAGATAAAGATTCAGATTTTAATTTACTTTAATATAGACCGATTCCATAACAAGTCTAGTTTGGAGATTGGAATTATGAAAGATCAATTTATAAGAATTGAAATCATTAATATGAATAGTATTGAAAGAATGTACAAAATGCCCATTATTAAAATTACATTTAACGATATCGGCTTTAAGTTCTTCCAGTTTCACTTTAAATATAACGGTGTCACCTTTTCTTCTGCTTTTTCATTGGTATTATAATTGTATTCTATACAAATTATATTCAATAAATATTTTATTTCTCTTTAATTTTACATGCTTACTATTAATTCCATCTTGATTATAATTGATTGATGTTGAATTCCTCTTTAAAAGATCTAAATGTCGATTCAGTAAATTATTATGTTTCAATTGTTTTGTTGGTTTTTCATATTGACTAATTATATGTTAGCCGTTGGGATATTTAGTTTAGATTAGCCATATCACCTCCAGACACAAAACAGGTGCCACCTCATCTCCCTGATAAAAACCAACTGATAAGAAGTATAAAAAGATCAAACAAAATGTGATCAGCTGATTATTCAAATCTATCTATTTATCTCGCAAATATCATTTTGATCGGTTACTAACCATGCAAAATAACTTAGTAGTATATAACAGTAGCATGTTTATATTTGAATGTTCAGTACTGAAGATATATGTGCACATGTTTGATAACACATCTAGAGTAGGCAGAAAGTCAATGCCCAGAAATGTATGACAGATCTAAGTGTGCATTGACTTTTAATTATCGTGTGAACAGTCATGACCTAAATGTTTATTAATTTCATTAATTGCTTAATAGTATTATTGTGAGATGTATATGACATAGTTATGAAAATAAAAATATAATATATGCTGATTCCTATAGAAATATATTACCAAATTGAATAATTAACATTTATATCATTTATAACCCCTACTTTTAGTTTTTTTGTTATTATTGTTTTTAAATTAAGCAGTAATGGTTTATTATAATACTCTTTTATACAAATTTGTTTACACTAACTATTTCCGATTTCAGTTAAATTTGAGAATATAACAATTATTTTCACGAGTGGCACCTCGGTTGATATATCCTGGGTTGTACAGCAGCTTTATTACTGTGAAATATTGTTCCAGGTTAAAATTAAAGGAAAGACAACGGAAGATATTAGAACAACCAGAAAAAACTATAGTACGTTATTAACTATAAAAGCAACACTTTAATTATATTTAATAATTCTTATCTTTTATTTATCATTAAGCACTTTATTTTATATAATTTTCTGGAGAATCATAGCTCGTTAAATAAATTACTAAAATGTTCGCGAATATATTTAATATATTAGCACACATTATATAAAGCTTTGTCTACGCATATCTAAAATTGTATTTTTACTATTTATCCGAAAATACTAATTTTATGACAATCTTACATCATTATACTAATTTCCTAACAGCAGTTACAAAAGATAGTGAAATCTCAGGCTTAACACAGCGATAGTATATTGTACTTGATGGAAATTCCAAAGAATCTTTATATAGCTCTGCTGCCTTCTAGAAGAAGGCCCACCTGCATTTAATAATAGAAGACAAGATAAGAAACCCAACCTAATTGTCTTCAATTTACCTGAGGATGACAGCGCTAATGATAATGCTGATAATGCTATTCAGGAACTGTTTACAAAGATTAATATTAACAATGTTCGTATTAAATCCTCAATACCGATTTGAATAAGTACGCTATCCAAACCTAGACCAGTCGTAGTAGCACTTTACAATTCCAAGGATAAAAGTATTGTCTTTAGTTATTGTTATTGTCCTTTACTACGACAGCTCCCATGCGGCAATCCATTAGTGAAAGTGGTAAAAGTGCAAATCAAAGAGAGAAAAAACTAGTTGCAGAACTTAAAAGAAGGAGGGCATCTGGCAAACAAGTCAAGATCAAACATGACAAAAGCGCCCCCAAAATGACTCGCAAATCGTATTGGACCAAAACTCATAATTAATAAAAACTCAAAAACATTCGTTTCCTTTTGACTTTTAAAATAACTTTTTCAAACCATCTCTCTGCTTCCTCCACTACTAATCGTTCCCGAACATTGATTTATAATAAAAATATTATTCTATATTCCCCACAAAGTACTTGTACATTCCTTTCAAACTTACCTCATCGAAAAAGCGACAGTCCTACAACATTCACATTTATTCTGTTGTGGCCCAGGCATTATTTTCATTACCACCTCCATAGCCTCCCTCAGCAAAGCGTTCTCTACTGGGCATCGTTTAGCTACGGTCTCTCAAAGACCTCTCTCGGCAAAAGTCTCTCAAATGCCTTTCTCAGCAGTCTCTCCAGGACTTCTCTCAACAACTACACCAGAGCCATCGGCGGCTTCTTAGGTTTCCTCAGGGAAACTTATGATGCACTGAATAGCACCACTGTCACTAACCTTACACCCCTCATTTTTGCATCTTTACAGAAAAACGGCCCTACCGGAAAGGTGGTGGTATTATCATAATATCATGAATCGTTCAAAATGACAAACATTTCAAATACTGCGCCTTCTTCGTTTGAAATACTTGATGTTGCTTTAAATTCTTCAATCTGCGTACGCCGCCCCCTTCATCATCATTCATTACATTTCTACAAAAAGTTACTGCTCCAGACTCACGCAACAATGCTACATTGCTATCCTTGGTGATTTTAATGTCCATATGGACAACACAAATTTAACCGACAGCAATGCGTTTCTCTAAACTCTAAATGATTTGTATATTATTCAACACATTCATGAATAGACACATGCGTCAGGATACACTCTGGACTTAGTCTGCTCAACGCACTGTGTTGAACATTGCCGTGTCGTTAACTATAACATCTCCAATCATTACACAATTTTCTTTCCGATTTTTCACCATCCTTATATAAAAAAAAATATCTATATTGAATTTGTCACGACGTATCCATACTGTTAATTTGAAGTGTTTCAAGAAAGATTTATCCGCTGTTGACAACAATTAGTTACGCCATTGTGAATTTTTATGCTATCTATACACATTTGGGAATTTATTTGTTGCCGGCACTGTATAGTCAACTGTTGGGAATTGCTCCTGATATAATGAACAGCAGCACATATTTAATTCATATATTTAGAAAACATATACGGCGAGTTATTATTAAAATATATTATAATGTTTTACTAATATATTATATATACATAATGTTTTATATTTTTGTACATATTTTATAATTTATGTTATAATTTTGGATTGATAATATAGTTAAATTAGGTTCAACATTTATAAGTTAAACATTTTTAAAACGTCTGTTTATGCAGCTAAATTCTTAACACACATTTATGTAAATCATAAATATTTGCAAGAGTCCATCAGGTGAGAAGTCCATAGGAAGTACTAAACTTTTAGACTGTTAAAACTAATATTATATTCATTTAGATGTCTGCTGTTAAAATATTTTACAAACTGTCTAATGAGTATCAGAGTATTTGTTCCAACTGTATAAAGAGTATAATCTGTTAATAATTATGTTATTGAGCAGTTTTATAAACATAATAAAAAATATATACGTTTCTGTATTTAAGCTATGAGTCTAGAAAATATCGGGGACATTCGCAAGCTTCTTTTCTTTATGCGAATCGGAGTTGGTGAATCCAAAGTGACTTACAAGGGAAAATGGACTGATGGGATGTATTGCGTCAATGATTATGGTGTGTAATTGTTATTATTGTTAATTGTGTTTCAATATGAAACAGTTATTTTAGAGCATGTATAGTTTAACACATAATGAATACATTCCATATTTGCATTAACATTATGTTATTAGTTACGATTCATTTTATTGTATGGCTTTTAAAATGTATAAAGTAAAATTACTATATTACAATATATGTAATGTATTGCTAAATACACACCGTCTGTAATCTCAGAAAAATGAACTATTTAATCAAAAGTTTCAATATGTTGTTTACTATCAGCTTTAATATACATTTTTACATAAACTAATACCTTATTTTATTTAATCATTCATATTGCAATACTTAGACACAATACGTTTAATGAGAACGATATCTATCAACAAGTGCAGTTTTTTGTCTAACTAAAATGCGACCACCTGCATTTTTTCATAATAATATAACTTAAAGTAAATATTCAAAATATTTTATTGATTAGGTAATGCTTTTGTATTAGGTCATGCTTATATGAAATACATTAGGCAAACAGTACATTACGAAGTTAGTTATGATGATTTTCACCTACAATGCTTTATGCTTTTATCAAAATAGTATAGGTCGTTCAAATGTTCTAATAATAGAAGTGACTTCTTAGTTACATGAGGTTATTCATTTCGGGGAAGCATTAGAAATGGACACCTCCCTTTGTGCCCTCGTAAATTACCATTGTCTTATATATATGCTGTTAATTAGAGCAGTCATTGTTATTATCTATGCAGACTTAGAATTGCCTTTTAAATTTAGTTGGACAATATATTTACAATTAGTAAACCATACATTTAGGAGTCGCCAATCATCACCGTTTTAACCATTTATTACATATTTCATAACATTATTTTGTTCATTTATTTTCCGATTCTTCGTTGACCTTTTCTTACAAAGCAAACAATATAATATTTTCATCCAAATTTCTTGTATCATTTTTCATATGTCGCCGTTACAAAATCTAGCAAACACAAATAATATAATTGGTGCAGAACAGAATCATATGCAGAATCAGAAGGAAACTTGGTATTGTTTTTGCAGGTTAAAAAATTAGTTTGCTATACACAAATGCACGAATTGTTGTATTTTTATTTTAAAATTGTGCTTAAATTTTGCTGTCGTATTGCCTAAATTTGGCACGACCTGTGAATTGCATTTTTTACTTAATAAAGATATTATAATATATTATTGTTAACATATACAATTTATTTATTTTTACATACTAAATAAATATGTACGATGTTTCTATTGGCATTTTGAATTATTTAATATGAGTATATTATGAAACATGTTTTAAGTTCTACAAAGCATGTACAAATAGATACATGAGATATGGGGACACATTATTGTTCTGTTATATTCCGTATAAAAGGTAATTTTCTGAGTCAGTAATATATTTAATATCTTTAAATTTCTTCATTTTTGAGTTACCCCTAACACAATCGTGGTCAAAAACTTTTATTTTAATATTCGCCTAAATTTATTTATATATTTTTTGATTTCGTCAAAAATATATAACAACATAAAATACGAGGCGGAGTTGGTGACCTGGTGATACCTGCAGGCTACACCGCTCATTTATGTTCATGCAGGTTTATTGAATACCATAAACCAGCTCATTTGTTGTCTTCCGCATATTTTGTTCTGCGAGAAACGGTGGCTACGCTAGATCTTGAGTAAGGCCATGATATTCGTTGTTTGTGTCATGACTTCTTTATCTGAATCTACTCTTTCGATGAACCGCCTTTTTTCGGTAATGAGCGAGCCAAGGATGTTGAAGATTTTAGCCACCTCAATGACTTTTCCATTTGTAGAGAATGTTTGTAGGATGTTGAGAATTCCATCCTTCTGCTTGACTATCAGCGAGGTGTCATCAGAATATCGTGGATTCCTTTGCTATTGCCGAACAAGTAACTGTCGCCTACTGACGTCCGCACTGTTAGAGGATTGTTTCGTTTATAAAGCTTGTAAAAGGGCAATCAATCATGTTACTTAGGTAGCCTAGTATGGTTTTCAACGTCTACCACAATATGTGTTGACGTTGTAACGTGTCGAAGGCCTTACTGTTGTCTAAGAAATATAAATTCAAAAAAAAATTCCCCATGATGTATTTTTCTGTGAGTCATCGAATATTAGTTCTTTGGTCTCGAGTGCTTCTCCCGTCTCGGAAACCAGCTTCTTCGTTTGGTAGTTCCCCCTGTTGAAGAACGGTTGTAGTCAAGCAATTATAATGTAAACAAAATCTTGCGCAATGAGATATATTGTGCGATTGATTGAACATTCAAGGATAACATCCTGTTTTGGTAGTACGACAAGTACACAGCCTTAGTACAGTCGTCAAGCCATTGTTTGGTTATCTATATATATATATATATAGATTTTTTTTTTAATTTTACTTAATTTTAGTTCCCGGAAATCTAACACTTTTTCACACAGTTACGGGTATGCGTGTTAATTGGCGTCCAATTAAAGGGAGATGTTTCTCAAATTATCAAATTGAACTGCAACAACTTCATAATGAATCGGAGAGAACATTAACTCTTACCAAGAATAATTGTTAGTACTTTTTAAATTTAATTATTAAATTTCATTTATATTATTTTTTTTTTTTTACCTGTATATATTGTGTTTTGATTGATACGTAATTTAATTTTTTATTAGTTTTCATGAATATGTCATATTTAATGAATACACTTATTAAATACTTTATTAGGTTATATTATATAGCTACTCGTTAGCTATTAGATAATGTAATTAGCTATGAACCGATGCATCATCGTCTCCTTAAGTTACGATATTTGTTGTTTTCATCGTGATTTTCTATACCTATATTTTGATAAAGAGAACTTCACCCAAAACTTGCACGATTTAAATGTCGTTGATATAAATATAAACGATATAAACGTTCAAACATATTTACGTCAGATATAAAATATTTCATATGATACTTAGCAATATTAAAGCTGTATGTTTAACGAAATAATGATGATATACACACTTTACGTACCATATACATATATATTAAATATATTAAATGTAAATGTAAATGACAATGAAGACTTAACTGTATGCATGAAGTATACAGACGGCCCATTTATTCTAACTATAGTTTGATATATGGATAACTTTCATATACGATTGTATTATGAAAGATAACATGAGAAGTAGTTCAACGATAGTAATAGTAGTAAACGTGTTCGATATTGTATTATTTATGTAAATATATTGTTTTATGAATTACATAAATAAATCAAATGATAAAGCAATACGGATTCGTTTATTACGTTTAAATTATTTATATACATATATTTAATATCATTGATTCATTAGTATAATTATTAATTTGTATTAGTGTGTATCCTTACATGTAAGTATTGCCTAATCCTGGTCTGGTTACCCCCGCTTATATTATGTAATGCTTAATATATTTCTAAAATATTTCTAATAAATACGTGTATATTACTATTTTCTAAAATATATCCTGCCAATAACTAATTTATGATGTATAGCTTGGTATACACTTCTACATTAGTGTGAGCGAAGAAGCATTAAATAAATAATTTATAACTTACATTTGTTAAATATTCACGCAGCGATGTGTCAAAAATGTCCAATGGGAATAGGCCTACTATACTACCTTTACCTCCAAAGATAAAAAAATTAATTAAAACAATTTTTTTTAAAACCGTAGAAAATAAATACTAAAAGATGTCAAACATCAAAGGAAATGATTAACTATGGGAAAAAAAGTTAATGTACGCAACATTTTGGGTTCATCAGGCGGAATATAGTTAAATATAAAACTGTTACGTGAGAGATGTGCATTACAATATTCGACATCAAAGGTGTATGTATTGTATAGGATCCTAAAGTTTTTTTATATAACATAAATAACATCTTTACAAAAAGAATATCTAAAAAGAGAGGAAATCTCCTTGTCTAATACATAATTATTTATTTAAGATAATTTTTTTTTTTAATTCTGAAAGTTATAAATAATTCAATTAGCGAATGAAAATACTCTTGTCTTTTGATTTTGGATTACAATTTAGACATTGTGTAGAAATTTTGTTATGTTCGATTTTCGTCGTCGTTTATTGAACCATAATTCCTGTTCTAAAATTAGATGTGTATAAAACTATGTGTACAATATATGTGGATAATAATACATATGTATACACATAAACTATTCCACAAGCAAATATTTGTCCTGATCCTTTAAAAGTTCAACTCTATCTCCAGTAATAATGTGGAATACAAGAACATGCTATGCGTGTATATAACTTGGGCAGGATCAAGTTTATCTTCACGAAAACTGAAATTTCAGGAGTCCTCAAATACGTCTATGATGTGATATATGTAACTCTTCAAATGTTCGACAATTAATTTTTACCAAATGATTGACATCTAAATTTACTCCTGGCTTTTTGGGGACGTGTGCAATCTTCGTTGTCCATCGTCTTTAGAAAGGTCATTATATAAAAGGTTTACCGAGGAGGTAGAGTCATTTTATGCATTTTTGTCAAAAATGATGACTACATTATATGTATTGAAAATCTCCCTTTGAAGTAATGAGAGGCAAAAACAACAATATCCTGACGGCTTAGAATAAGTTACATTAAGAAGAAGTTATGCAAGGTATTGTCGAGTAATGATGCGATAAAATTAACCGTATATTTTTTAAAAGCAAGTTTCACTCTAATAATGTTATTGTCTCTGCAACTTATCGTGTCCACGTTAAACGAAGCAGTCAGAGCCAAGTATTTTTCTTTTGTTTGTTGGATAACACTTTGTTCTCAATATATTTGTTTTCTTATAACTACGTGACAAAGTATCTTTTATAAAATAAAATTGGGAGGCTCTTTCTGTCGATGGGGCAGTTCGCTATTGCACTCTTGATATACCGCACCTTGATATTTTCCCGTGAGATAGTCGTGTTTAAGAAAGTTAGGACTTAAAGTTAGGAAAATGTATTGCACTAAATATAACAAATGTCAGATTGATAATATTGTATCTTTTCTTCTTACGACCATTAAACATTTTCAATTGATATACGTTTTTTTCCAAAAAGCTTTTATCAATCAGTTCTAGATGAGGAACATTACTTATTATACAAACAGCAACCATTTTGTGTACAATTTAGTCTGTTTCCTCCGTTGTTATAGCACATTCAATATCGGCATACACAACATACGATAACTTTGACAAAAGCCCTAGGATTTAAATTCAAGATCAATTATAATTGTACAAATGACAAGAGTGATTGCTTCAGTTGAGGAACATGTGTTCCTATGTTGAAGCGTCATTTCTTCTGAGCTTTGTTTCCCGTTATACTAAAGGGAACTTTAACACCATCAATTTCCACAGTTCAATTACCTCCACATTGGATGACATGTTCGATTTTTGCAAATAGCTGACTAATTATTGAGTGAAGAATGTCTCTGGTGAGGATTACAATGTCCACGGAAAACGGAATAAAGTGCATATTAATTAAATCTCTATTTAGCAGAGCAACGCGAACATTAATAACTGTATTTGTCTTACACTCCCCATTATAGTTGCCACAAAGTTTTCAACCGAATCATTGATTAAAGAAAACAGCTTCCAAAAATTCTTTAAGTTGTATATATAACTCTTTAGTAGAAAAACTTACGTCGGCTCTACATATCCCTGTAAAATATTCAATATGATTGCCTTTCTGTGAGAAAACAGAAGTGTTAAATAACTAAATATAGTATCCCAATCTTTGGTGGTAGAAGAACTTGACAATTAACCATCATTTACTATATAATTTGCTCGATTAGGTTGCATGGACCTTCATGTTTTATATTTCAATATAATATCAGTGAAACACCTCTAAATTCTCCTCCTGATAAATAATATGGGAAATATTACGAAACGACTTGTATGCCGTGTCATGCAATATTTCACTAGGAGAATTTTGTCTTGCTGATAGATCACACTCATCATTGGAGAGTATATTTGATAGTTCATCCAGATAAAATTGAGCCCACAAAATCTTTGAAATTAGGTATGTATTAGGTATGAAATTCGTAAATCAGACACAGAAAACGGGGACGTGGCTGACCGTTCATACTGATGAAGACAAGTCTGCGTTCACAATTTATCTATCACATCTGGCTGGCTCAGTATCAATTGACTTAATTTGAGTTATATTGGTTTGAATTAAATTTTGTTCAAACTAATAAAAATATTTTTATATCGATTTTTTTCTCAGAATGAATAAAAGTTGGTATTGATAGCATCTAGGGTGTGACAACGGTAGAATATTATACCAGTCAACTAGTAATCATATTTTATTCTTCCGATGAACTCTTCCTCACTCATTTCTTTCTTCTCTATCTCCGGTTTATCATCGTTATCACCTATTTTCACTGGAAGAGTCATATTGTTCTCAATGATATTGTTTAGTTTATTTAAAGGAGCAGACTGCATCTTGTCAATGTTATCAATACTAAAAGTTATAGTAAAAATTAACACGGTGTTAATATATTTTATTTCTTAAATAATAAATTACATACAGTATTTACTATAATTAATTCATTATTATACATGTTATGAGTTAGAAAATTACCTTCCTACATATACAATAACTTATACATATATGCATATAACACAATGCTGTCAACATGAATTAATCAAGTTTTCTGCGGTCGATTGCAATTATCTGCTGCTGAAGATTTCTCTACACTGATTCAGCCAATTAAACATTCTGATATATGTACTGATATATGATGTATGATATATGATGTACTGATATATGCGAAAACCACACATGCATAATGTAAAATGTTACAAAAAATGAACCGTTTTGATTTTTTCGACGAGAAAATTCCGTTTAATGGGCTTTGACGTTAATATGGATATTATTATAACATTTCCTTTACACTATCTTCTTTCTGAAACATTCATTATCAAGCTGAAACGTTTACCTTTGATTTGAGAAGAAAAATAAATCTCCACCTTTTTAATCAATCGGAACAATTCAATCTTTCTATGCAATATGACCCTGAACTAATTAATACTTTGCAAATATTCGAGTAGAAATATTTGCATGTAAATGTATTTTATTTATGAAAAGTTGTCATAATGGGTGCCACATCTCGCTTCTATTTGGAAACTATTTATAATTATTTACATAATTTGTTTCCCCATTCATCTGCTTTTACATTTTCTTTGTAAATAATTTCCAGGCTAACATTTATTGTAAACGTTTATCCTTGAGTTTTATATGCATCCTATTAACTGGTTATACATATATGTATTTTTTTCTCAATAAAAACGAGCTTAATCAACTACAACATATTTTTTACTTTTCAGTCTCTTAATAAATGTAGGTGGCTTTTTTATTTAAATAAACCAATTAATGGGTAAAGAATTACTGTTAGGAAATGTTTAGAAGTATACTTTTTAGTAAAATAATTTAGCATAAGATTCGCGTGACGTTTAAACCCAATCTCTTTTAAAATAATATATATATCTATATATTTCATAGCATATAAAATTAAATTTATTCTCTAAATACAACACATGAAGAAACATAGAAAAGTGCACATGGTGAGATTGCAGATTTTATAAAATATATAGTAGCATAGAAAGAGTACACATGATTAGATTGCAAACATTTATAAAATATTACAATATGAATTTTCTACTCTTCAAATCTTTACTGAAAATATCTACAATTCATTTAGTTACTTACTTCATAGGAGCGGATATCTTCTGCACTTTGCGTGTTGCCTTCTTTGGAGTTTCCTCCAACACATGAATAGCAATCTGACGTTGTAGTGTAGACTTCTTTCTCTTCTGAGGTGCCCCGATGATAGAATTGCTTCCCACGATTTTGGCGGCGTTGAAGAGATCCTTGTTGAAGATTCGAAAAAAGATGGCGGTGGAGTTGCAGGCCTTGCTTGCATAGAATCTGTTGAGGGGTCATCACTAGGGATTGGATCGACCATGAGGCATGTACGAGGTAATTGTGACATATTCATTACTTCCATGGGTTCATGTCGGAGTTGAATGAAACGAAAATTAAGACTTGTAACATAGCTAGAGTCCCCGTGTTGCCCGAAATATACTCCATTACATTTGAGCAAGAACTGATATCAGCATGGTCCAAACTCTGCCATATTGCCAATCGAACCATCCCAGTTAAAGCCAAGTGTGTTGGGTGTGATCTTAGCCCAGTATAGTTCGTCGAGTGCAGTAAAGTTTCGGAATGTAGGCCGTAGACTTGGACATTATGATATGAATAGTTCGCGTAGAGTTGGGTTGAGATCCGGAGTCTCCGTTTGTTGATGCTCCAGAAAGAAATGCTCCAACTTCATACCGACTTCAAACTCCATTGCCTTGACTGCCTGCTCGAGCGGATCCGGGCCATTGCTCGTTACCGTAGTGTATGGGTAGCCAATAACTTGGTTGCCTATAAGACCCTCTATGCCGACAAATACTAGTGACTTAAAAATTAAACTGGCACAGTTGTATATTGTTAACACGTTAACACGTGTATGTTGTTAACTTTCCCGCAGCCTTGTAACGACGATGAGGGCCAACCTTCAATTCTGGCAGACTAGCTCCAACAATAGGCTCAACAATATTGTATGATGACATAGTATAGTTGTATCTTGTATGAGATTCTTATTGCTTGTACGTCTTTAAGGTCCGAACTTTTCCGTGCAAGAGAGAAGAATGAGCTCCGGAACGCTGTGCAGCGACTTTTATTTCACCACCAACATCTAATTGGTTAGTAAAAAACCCGATAATCAATTACTATTACCATACGGATTTCCTAAATTGCTTCGGGAACCTCAAATTCGGAATCCCCATCCCTGATTTAGTTGGAAACGACTTTGACCTTGTTAAAATCGGTCAATAGAACACAATTTTTCAATAATGGCACGTATTGCGCCAAAATCGCGCGTAATGAAAAGTTTTGGCGCGAAATAATAAAACAAACAAATTCGGTATGAGGGGTGGGGTATTGTTACTGAAACGCACCTGTCCTACTACTTGAGAGCGTACGAATACGACCATTTGTTTCAAGAGTTGTAACCAGAATGAGTTTTACCTGCAATAGCGTCTCTGTTTATATTATGTCTGGCTAGTAATTTGGGAAAAGGGAGTGATGCAAAATCGACAACTTTACTACTATTAATACGAACGTAATGAATACAAATAAATAACTAATATATTACTCTATAGTGTTATACATATAGTTATTTAAAAAATAACAAAGCATTTTAATTATACTTATATTTGCATATAAATGTGATAAGATAAAAATATGGTTATATTTAGAATTTGATTATATTATTTTATTTTTGTTTTTATAGTCATACATTTTCAAGATACTGATAAAAGTATTGTTTACAGAGGTCGAATTAGAATATATGTGGAAGGAAATACGCAGAATGCATTCTTTTGGAGTTTATGGAAGTTATCATCATGCGTTTTTCTTACAGGTAAGAAATTCAAAAATAAAACAGATAGTATCATATGTCGTTGATTATGTTTAAATACGAGTTACTTTATAATTAACTATAAATTTTAACTCCAAATCTATTTTTGTTATTTGCACTAAATATATATTTAATCACAATGTTTTTGTTTGTTAAATTAAAATATATTACAAAATTTGATAATGTTGTGATTATTCTCACGATATATTCTATCAAATTATTACATTTTAACTATCGTAAACTATTTATATTATATTTTCAGAAATTGAAAATATTCAGATTGAATGGAATCATTTAAACTATTTAAAGTTAACCTGGACTTCTTCTGGTGAAAGTTGTGACTATGTGAAATTTGAAGTGGCAATGGGTATTGAACCTGGCATTAGCAGAAATATGTACTTAACTAGTAGTCGGGGTAGGTTCACACTAAATAAATGTATTCTTAGTGGTTATTTTTTTTGTTTTGTTTAATTCAGAAATTTGTCGTTGTTTCTAGTTAGATATATTTGAAAAGAATAGTGAATTTATAGTCTGTCAAACATAGATATTTACTAATCAATAATTGCATCCAATGTTAATGTAAAACTACAAGTATATCTACATTATATCAATTTATACAATTTAAAAATATATGTATTTGCAATTAATTCCTTATGTTATTCTGCCTTAGGTAAATATAAAATAGTGAACCGAATTATAACTTATCAATATGATAAATACTCAATTGCATTAAAACATCTTAAATTAAAGTTTAACTTATCTAAAGTTTTTTAAACTTATTTATAGTTGAACTTATCTTGAACTCTTCTATTGCTTGTACTAAAGTTCCTTTAGAATGATATGTTATACATGTTATATCTTATGACGCAATATTTATATTTTAAGAATTGTAACATGTATTATTATATGATAAAATTATTTTTTTAAATATATTTTGTTAACATTTGCTTAAAATCAAAATCTACTACTAATCTAGTACAATCTGGTACAATTTATAGTACATAATCTACTACAAAATCTAGTACTAATTTCCATGTAAGTAATATATATATATATAGCAGAATCGGTACACTATATTAATTTTTCACAACGAGTTTCCACCTCAAAATTGAGAATACCTTACAAATGACGGAGCAGTAGGCTACATTATGTTTGTGCTATACTGACGGGTGCTTACTTGGCTTCCAAGTGTACTCAGGAGTGGAACAAGCGGCAACATGAGCAGCAATCACTTTAAAGAGTATTAAGCTTGCAGGAATTCCACTTCGGGAGATCAACAACTGCCATGGGAACAAGCTATGCTACAAAACCGTATGACAAAGTAAGTATAATATGTTCAATAATTATATATTCTTGAATTAAATTTTTATTATTATGACATTATGAAAGTTATTATTATTGATTATATTAATGTAAATTATTATCGCAGAGGGACACTATTTAGCTCGTTGCCATTGCCGACTATATCATTAAAGATGTTAGGTATGTTTTGGATCCAGAGAATGGTTCTTAACGACCTCGTTCTTTACAAGTATATTCTAGTGTTATTATAGAATATATTTTTATATCGAGATAGCTGTGGATTTGAGAGAAGATAGAGAGAAAAGATAACCAGCAATAATAGATTCTGACAAAAATTACATATCAGAGTGTTTAGATTGTTTAAGGAAAATTGCTTAGATCATAAGTTATTTCTATAACACGTTGCTACTAAATATAGGGTAAATACATATGTTGAGAAACAGTAATATGAACAATAAACCACAAATGCTTTTGTAAATCGTAAATCGTAGCATAACTTGCAATTTGTAAATTGCGAAATAGTTAATATTCTTCAACGTTGAATGCCATAAAGGAAAACTATGTTTCCAATATGTTTTGATAAGTTCTTTATATATTATATGTTGACAGAAATGAGTAATTAATTGCGTTCCGTAATTTATATTGACTGAATTTATTTTCAATATGAATCATATTATAATCCCCTACCGTACAGAAGCATAAAGCAAGAACCAGATTACCCTTTCTTCACATTTATGGAGAACTTCATCTCACACATCGTCGGTCAATAGTAACGGACCAGATCCTGCAGTAAATGCCAATCTGTCACAATTAATCCCTCCTACAGCGAACTCAAATTGCCAAAGACATCATTTTCGGCAATTTACTCGTCATGTACATGCATGTGCCGAAATAACTGTCCGACTCACTTTGTCATACATGTACTGTGATTAGAAATTTGTTTTGAAACTTGGCACTAATAATTTTCATTTATTTAATTATTTTATTACATTTTTGTAAATATTTATATGTATTCTGTTCATGTGTACATATATATTTAAACATTTCAGATACTTTTTAGAGGTACGTAGCATTTCGTCTTATCATTGTACTAAGTTAATCCGAAGACGTAATCAGAATGAAAATATAAGTGTGCCATATCGTACGTATTATGCAGTTGTTGCATTTGGTTTTATATATACATAATAAAATACAACGTCTATTTAACTAGCTTCACTCAGTTTATAATATTCTCTTCATATTTATTAATATTATATTATTATTGTAATCATCAGTTTATCATACCTAGATGTTGTTCTTATTTATGTAAAGTTACATAATAATATACTTGTTCATTGTACTGCTTTGAAAACGATTATAATATTCTATCATTGCAAAATTGCTTAGCATGGAATTTGTTACGTCAAATAAAGGTAATGATATTTTGTGTTTAGACAAGTTCATGCTACATTTGAACTACAACAAAAATGGAAAATTATATTGTAGGTGCAGAAGTCGCAAATATTAAATGATGGAAGTCACACAAAACGACGCTTCAACTTCTTCCAGAGGTAACCACGATCACATGCCTTCAAAAGCCAGAATTGCAGTGAAGAAAGCATTAAAAGCAACCAAGATTACCGCCAAAGACACTAAAATGAGTTTAGCAAATTATGCCAACTTAAATGATCTGCCCTCACTTTCAAAGTACCGGAATGCGTTACATCATTCCAGAGTGAACTAACACTTCCCAAAATTCCTCATACTCGTACGGAGCTCAATATCATTGAACAATGCAGGGCGCAATAAATTAAACAATGGATGGTCGTGATTTCGTTATTGCAACCAATAGAGTAGGCCTAGAAGATCGGTTAATTATGTTTGGAACACGGGAGATGTTTTGCAGGTATACGCGCTACATATGCTTAATATGGGTACAATAATTCCGGTGTGCATTTGTCTACTACATGCTAAAGACATTTCAACATAGACAAGGATGTTCAATCTTATCACGATGTCATGTAGAAGAAGTGTTCCTGGAAGCTATCATATACGTAAAGGCCTTTTTCATTTTACTCAAGTCATTTGTCGTCTAGTAAAAGTTTTCGGATTGGTTGCTGCATATCGAGACGATCCTGCCGTCAATAGTCTTTTAGACAAGCAATTACTCTTCCGCTGGTACGGCTTGTCGCCATGTGCAAAATCGGTTGAGACAATAAAGCAGTAACAGCCTTCTAAGATAACATGACAACCACATGGATTGACGATCATACAGCTCGAAATCCGGTAAAAAGTTGGCATCATTACGTCAAAAATTCATGAGACGCGGACAACCAATCACCTCGAGAGCTGGCAAAATAAAATGAAGAAAGAACTTCATGAACCACATCCAAATCTATTCCATGCAATTCACTTATTTCGCGAACAACATAATGAAACTGAAACCATGAGGCGTCTAGTATCGTCTAGTAACCGAGCGCCTTGTTCGACTGAAAAACAAGACTGGAAAACAACAAAATCACGCCATACCACTATGCAGGTCCTGTTGGTGGCATTATAGCCTTCAATTAAAAATTAAACCCTTGAATTGTTATACTGTTTATATATTATTTATTGACTTTATATTGAAACATGCTGCCTTCATTTTGAAACATGCTGTTTATTTTGTTATACCTCCATATATATACTGACGTTTGCTATATTATTATGCCTAAAATTATACATAAACCTATACCCAAAATGGAAGACAAAACAAAATAAGACTACTTGAAATAAGACTGTGAGAGGACACCCTTGTTACAAATACATTATGAAATTTTTCATTATTCATTTTCTAATATGTCATCATTTTTGTCGAAGTGTTGACTATACCATAAATAATACCCGTAATGTAATTATTACATCAATAAGAACTATATTATCAGTTATATGAATAATGAATCCAGGAACCGTTTTCTTTTATTATTTGTATAAGTATCGTGTTTTTCATCATATAAATATTTCTGAATATTTCATTATTTTATTCCAGCATATCAACCTACTGTGTGCTATCAACATTAAACATTTTATCAAAAATGTGAAGTTTATATAACTATATGGCCGAGGTTTATGGTTAATTATGGTCTACTTGGAAAATTAAGATATGTTAGAGCCAATAAACTTTTGAGCTGTATTTTCCCTAATATATTACGAGATCTGTCTCAACTAGCTGTATAGAAAAAATTATAATTTAAGAGGCAGAAAGTTCTGATCTTCGTTTTTCTACAATAATATCAATAATAAGCAACCATAAAAATGTTTTAAGGTTACTTGTTAAACGTTAATGTTACAACAAAACTCTTTATGGATTCAATTCTTCAACAACTAAATATATTCTCTTCACCCAGCCTGCCACTTGTAGTTCATGTATTGCAGTTGAGTAGTATTGGAAGGGTGGATTCCGCAGCTACTTGACCTTTGACCATAAACTTTAACCATACCCCCCTAAAAACTATTTATTATTATTTGTTAAGTAGTAAACACAAAAAAAGTCTATAACTCCGTCAAATTTCAAACGATTTTCAAAAAATTGGCACTGACTCATAGCTATTACAATAGTTCTATCTAATTAATTTTATTTTACTATATAAATTATTAGTAAAACTCTATTTTTATTGTAAAATACATAAAATTCACAGCCAATTGTATTTTTAAAGTTTGAATTGATACGCGTATTAATATATAAAAATCAAACTACTAATTGAATCTAAACATATCGGCATGCATGTAAATTATTATCGTACATCTAGCAAAAACGTTCAAATTAATATTTTTAATGTAGGACTAGACTATGCATAAAATTACTAATATCAATTTTTAAAATGTATCGCTCACTATAATTTATATAAATATGATTAAATTATTACTAATTATTTTATATGTACTACTACTATTATGGCATTTTGTATATAATATCAAAAAACGATTGAAAATTTATTCAACATTTATAATAAGATCCCCAGACATATAACATATATTTTAACTCTCCGGTGATAATTGATAGGCCAGGTTCTTAATAGATTCGTACTACATTTCATACTGCGTAATTATTTTCAATTATAAAATACAGTTTATCATTTTAAATACTATATACGCGTGCATTTCATTCAAAAACCCTTATAAACTAACTTATACAATTGCTGAAAATTCATATATTGTACCGAATCGGCTATATACTACTTATATGGAAATTATTATTATAGGACTATTTGGGTCAATGTTGAGATATTATAAAGTAAGTTTTTTATTTTTTAAATGCAATAAACGTGTTTCTTGATTTTAATAATTGAATCCTGTGATTGGAAATATGTGTTATATCTCTCACTTTTTCAAAGATTTCATACTACTACATTTACAAAATAAGTAGTTTGTCATAATAGTTATACTTTTATATGGCTGTAAACGTTGATATATGTTTCGTTTGGCAGAAATCTTGTTAGGATAAATTGAAAGTTTTTAAAGATTTCAGAAAATGCCAATGAATGAGTTATGCTACTGCTTGAAATATGTTCTAGATCATTTTTCTGGAGAATGGAATATTTCGTTTTCCACTAAAATTATTAAAATTCTTAAATTTCAGGATATAGTATTACATGCAGTGCGACTGTAAATAAAATAGTGCCTTCTGACATCATATATACTAAAGAAACAAGAATAACATTGCATAAAAATATGATTGATCGCACGTGAAAGTAATGTGAAGATAACTAAAATTGCAGACCAAGATTGTGTTAAAAACCGTCAATATATACAGTTGAAATAGTGATTGTATTGAGGAAATATTTGATGCAATAATTGCATTTCTTATTCAAACCTATAGAATGTAAAATCTTTAATCCGGCCTCATTTAAATCTTACATGAACGCTCCAGTTTTTATTTTTAAAAAATTTTTGTTAGTTATTGTACACCAGTACGATCGTTTTTTTCAAAATGATCAGCATTATCAATCACAAGTTATCATATGGCCAACATAGTAGGTCTGCTGACTTTCCAATCGAATCGTGTGTATTGGTTTTTAAGAATAACCTTGCTGTCTGTCACCTTTGAATTACGGATACTTATAACCTATGAAACAATTTCAACGTAATAATATACGAGTATTTTAAAAATATGCAACTAAATAAGAAATATTTAATGTAATCAAATTATTATATATCAAAAACATTAATCCCTTCCCGGTAAAATTGTTGTTCTATTATTTACTATTGTAACTTATGTAGCCATGTGTGCACTAAACTATGATTTAATGGTTTTGAATTTTAGAGTTTACATATAACAACCATTTGCTTTTTGAGAAACTGTATTTCCGCATACGCCCACAAGAAAAAATTGGACAGACTAAGTACTTTTCTAAATGGACATCCTGGATCCAGGCCAATATGCGTAAAATTAGTCCCACTCAGCCCACAACACAACCCCCTCCTAGCACGATAATGAGTACCACTTACGTTTACGATTATGAAGGCTTTATAACCTACTTTAAAAGTAGGTCACTTTTTATTTTTATATATTTAAGTTACACTCTATATATATATTCATTTAATATTAGCCATTAGTTATTTTGTTGAATATATAAAGATCATAAATAAACAAATATACAAACATATATAAAGTCAATATAATATATAATTTTGACCCATTTTAGGTATAAGTATTTGTCTTCTGAACAATTAGATACTCAATATTAAAAAACCAGTGCTAAAAAATTAAAATTAAGCAAAAAAAATCTTCCCGGATATACAAAACAAACAATAAACGGAGAGCACATTTAGATACTAAACAATTTAAAATACATTTCACAAAAATATTACATTATTAGTGTAATTTGAAAGCAAGTAGTATCTGGTTAAATCGGGTTAATTTTAATTCAAATGATTATATATTTTTCTAACTCACATATAACAATATCAAAATGATGCCAATGGCTTTATTTGCTCAATGACTTATAGGACAGCTATTTTGTGACAGATGATTCAATAGGACACAATAATATAATAATATAATAACTTATTCTTCGCACTGGTTCGATATCCTGTCATAAAAATCAAAAACATAACAATTATGCGACCATGGTTTTGGTTTTATAAATAATAAATATACCTTTTTCAAGACATTAATTATAGCTGATTTAAATTAAAAAATGTAATTAATAAAATATAAAAATTTTGATTTAAAATAATGCAGTGAATAGAACAAATCAATCATACTGTAAGCAATATCGATAATAGTGAATATTAACATTTAATCAATTAACTAATTAATCAGGTTTCTTATTATAATTGATTATATAAGCACTCGTAGAATGATAGTCAAATTTGTTTTCAATAACACTGGAATCGTTAAATGTTATCCATTTGTCTTATATAAGTATCTCCATAGTATAATCACCATACTTAAAATAATTGCCATCGCGGTGAATTATGCAGTTAATTATAAAGATACTATCATAAAATATTGCTAAGTTTACGTTGTGTTTGTAAAGCTTCAATGAGAACATTACGGAAAAAACAAACTCAAAGTAAAAATTTTACGATGGAATTTAAAAAGCAAGAATTTCCGATGTTAGGTACGCCTTGACAGGGTATTTCTAGAGTAGTAGGGCAGATATATAGATAGGCTATACCTGAAAGTAAGTATAACGTTTTTATGACCATTTCTTACCAGGCCTTCCTCTAGCTACATAAAACCGTGTGGGGCTGACAATTTGAAATCTAAAAACTTCATTTGTCCCCAAAATTAACAATTCTTAATAGATAATTACGAATTATTACATATCTGAGAGTTTAGAAATTGGTGGATTATATGATATGTAAAATATATTATTAGGTTTGTATGTCTTATGAATTGTAATTTATTATAATTAGCAGAATTTTTATGTATATCACTTTAGAGCTATGTGCAAATATGGCGGTTTATTCTATATGGATGGTCTTTTGTTTTTATACATTTGCGTACAGAAATTACTGTATATAATATGTTATTAGTTGAAATATACGTTTTTCTTCGCATGGGCTTTTTATTATTTCACTGCTATTAAATGCATAGAATAAAAATTAATTAATTAATTAATTATTTAATACACTAAATATATCACAAACAAACTAGCAATTATGTTTATTTATATATATAATATGATTGAAGCCTAAAAGTTGTATAAAATATATATATAAAAATTAGTCGAAATAGTTTTACCTCTTTTATTGCACGTTCAAATTGCATGTTCACAAGTATTTTCTATTGTATTTTCTAACAATGAAATTAATAAAAAATATTTTGAAACTCATTTTATGCGCATTTTAGAACATCTTTATGCTATCATTGGCTTCACTGTTAGTGCTTTATTGTTATTATTCTTTGGAGTCTGGATTTTATTGTAAGTAAACTATTCATAATTTATTGTTTATGTTATTTTAATTAAGAAAGTAAATGCAACATTATTTTCACAAAATTTTTCACAGTTATTCGTCGAAACCTAGAAAAGTAGGTATAACGGCACTGCATAACTGCTTAAAATGTAACATTAATGGAAAGTAAAATAGTTTTTATGATTATGAGGTCCTAATTATTATCATTATGCAAGCAATCAGCTCGTTTATAAGTTCGAGGATTGTAGGTCCAAATTTCACTCATGATATTTAAAATGAGTAGGATTTACTATAAATTGGATCTCACTGTACTCATGACATTCAATAATAATAATTCTTAGATAATAGTAAACATGAAAATGAATAAAAACATTATTTATATACTTTCTTTCAATGTTTAACCTATGGGGTAAAGCTTTGCACACATATAACAGATAAAATTACAAAAGAATATTTAAATAAGTGTGTAACACTGACCAAACACCGAGATAACGTAGTATACATCACTCATGTAGTCATTTGTTTTCCATTTTTATGTACATTAGTTTTTATATAATAGATACACTATGTTGAAATCATAATTTTATATTTGAAATAATGTATGGTATAAATTTTTAAATGTACAGTGATGCAAAATATTTTGGAATATGGCGACGTAAATTGTGTAAATATAAAATGGATATATTGATAACTAAAGTACGAAATAGTTATCGTATATTTAATTAATATGGAACACAATAAACAAAAGGCAATTGCAAATTACAAATTACAAATTACAAAAACTGACGAGATAAATTCTAAAAACATGTAATATTCAGACAAGTTATGACTTTCTATGAAAATGTTGTTATATATATATTGTAGGACTATTTAATTTGTTTTGTGAAATTTAAAATGATTCATTTTTCTATTGAGTAGCATTTACAATTTTTTTTATAATTTAGTGCAAATTTGTTAAGAAATATAATTTAAAAATATATTTATCACATCTCATACAATTAATTTTCAGGAAACAAGAAACGAAACTGGTTGAAAAGTAAAGATATATTTATTATTTGACTTATTGTTGCTAATATGATATCCGCATGAAATATAGTGTGTTTTTTTGGTTTACTATCAAATCACAGAGCGTATATTTCTTATAATTTTTGGGAAGTTCACCATATAAGAGTAGTATTCACTTCATTCTCATAATTTCGAAACACATTAGCTAAATTATTTTCATAATGTCAATTTTCAATGAAAGTAATGTTCTGCTTTAGAGAAATAAAGATAGACCGACATGTGTGTTATAATAGATCTAGTCAAAATTGTATCGTATTTTTAACTACTTTATTTATTGAAATCTAATATACGTTTTCTTTATTCTTGAACGTAACATTAACATTCATAAAATTATTATCAAAAAATGTGTATTTACACATAGGATATTAATAGTTTCTGCTCGAATACTAATAAATATGAATAAAATTGTGTATTGGCTCTAGTTTAGAATTATAGTTTTGATCATGATAATGCAACTGTATCTCATTTATTGCCTTAGCTTGATTAGACAAATTAGACAATGTTGAATATCCTTTTAAACATAGAATATTCAAACAAATCTGCCAACTGAATTTGAGGTTTTCATTATACCTGCACCTAATCCACTGACTGATAGGAGGTCAATAAATTGCATTAGTTTTAATAATTCAGTTTTTTTTTTAATATTACTTGTATTTCAATATTACATATATTACAATAAAAGTATTTGTCATTTCAGAGTAGATTTATACAAAAATAGTCTATAAATGAATAAAACACAGGGTTACGAGAAACTTTTTATGACGTGCAACGAGTTCTTAAAAAAAGTATCCAAAACGTTTGTGAACAATAAAGAAATAATAAAAATCCTACATAATGTGTAGCATAGCTAGTCCATGTGAATTTATCGAATTAGATAATACATTAAACAAAATATAATTTCTCGTCCAAAACAGTTTTTTAAGTTAAATTAAATTTGATATTTTTGCACCTATAAAAACTGTAAATTCTCCTCCAAATGATTTATTTTAAATATATTGCATAATATTACAACATACACTCTTGGTGAATATGTACTAAACAGTGTTCTACAGAAGTACTAAATGTATGTTGCAGAAAAATACATTTATCAGAACATAATGAACTATTCGCTATAAAATGAAAATGTACTAAACGTTTATTTGTTATTAAAAAATATATACTACTAAACTAAAGTGACAGTAGTTTTTGTTGCGGAATTGTAATATCTATGCATTTTATGGCAAAACCTCACAAAACATTAACTGGTTGAACTGTAATTTTCCAATCTATGGTTAGCAAGAAAAGTTTATTTCCATGAAATGGCATTTGAATCTGCTATTACACACATCCATAGAGAGGAAAAGAGCAGTCAATGTTGTGCTAATCATCCAACTCAAACGACGGTGCTATATGTCACCGTGCCATTTGTCAATCTTACATAACATTATGACGATGCATACTATTAAAAAAACCATGAAGTATGATCTTATGAAGAATCTGTTTATAAACAAATATTTTGCATTATAGCTTAGATAATAAAATAACATCCATTGAAATAGTATATTAATTGCTTAGTAATTTTTAAACATTATGAGGTTCCCATTTCTAAGCCCAGTAATTTCTGCTTTCAATATTGGAAAAGAACCTAATTTCAATCAACGATTTTGTAAGGCTCGGGTAACACATCGTCATACATAATAAATGTTTACTGTGGGGAAGAATGTTTGTGGCTCACAATTAAAATGTAAATATAAGATATAGCTCTAATAAGATATTCTATTTTCAGATATAAAATTACCAAAATCTCCGACTCAATATACAGTGATATGTAAGATCATGAATTGTCGTCTGTATTCTTTACTATTTTAATAAGTAGTATATATATATATACATACTATATATGCCCTATAACATTACTAGTAATGTCAAAAGGAAAATTCTAACGTTTTTGAACATTAATTTTAAAAAAATTAAAAATTAATAAGAATGTAAATTGTAAATGTTTTATAGCTGTCATATAATATGCATACCTCATTTAAAATCAGATTTACTTTAGTTATATTTCAAATGCGAATTTTTCCTGTATTTAACTAAATAATTATCATTCCATGAAAAAAATATTCACCAAAAAAAGTATATTACAAAATAGTTTTTTATGTAATAGGTTTATTTGATAACAATTTGTTCTATGTCGATGCTTTTAAGGCTAAATCAGAATCTCGTAGTTTATGTTTAGAATATTAAAATCAGTAATCGTTAAAATTTATAATTACAGTTATAGATACAATATTTTTTTTAATTATATAGATATTATATATATATATGTATATATATCTTTTTAAATTTAATATTGAATATTAAATTTTAACAATTTAATAGATCTAAAAATTAGCATAGTTTAAATCATCAAATTTGACATGTTTAGTGGAATATTAATTAAATGACAATTTATCACGTAAAAAATTATGCTACTTTTTTTGAAATCTAGAAATGTTTTACGTTCAAATATATCAAGTAAATTTTAGGAGAAGGTACACTTTTCTGAGTGAAGTTTTTACTTTGCTGTGGAAAACTGTTGCCAATGTTTTAATTATTTTATTTATTTACATTTATAATTTTAACTGCCTGTAATATATAAATATACTTGTTTTTAGATCTCCAGATGAAGATAAATAATAATTAAACAGAAAGTAAGTTTATATATATATATATATATATTTAATCTAAATTGATGCGAAACGTGCAAACGAGTAAATAGGTTTTTATTTATTATTAAATACTAAGTATTGTATATGTAATACGTTAGTAAATATCTGAAAAATATTATTAAATGTCACAATATTTGTGGTGAACTAAAAAAGCAATAATGATAATATTGTTATCATCAATGAATATTTTGTTCACCTCATTTAGTTCTGTTCATAGCGGCTATGAATATTTATCATATAGCTAGTAATATTCCTGAAAAGATAATTTTGAAAATGTAGAAACTCAATGCAACTTTCAAATACAAGAAAAACATTAAAAAATAATCATTAAAACCTTTACCTTTCCTATAATTATTTACAGTATATATATATATATATCCTAAGTGGCAGCGGTAGAATATAAACAAATACATATAATTGAATAACACTTATTATATTTCTAATTCTATAATTTCCGATTTAAACATTGATAGCAAAATATATACAGTACTATTAACGTTCCGACGAAGTATTCTTTTTTGAACGTTGAGTTATACATTTACTGAAATAATTAAAATATGTATGATTTTTAAAATGAAGTTATTTAATTTAACAAAGTAATTAATATTTTTTTTAATAGTTTACATGTCAATACTTTAACATTATTCATTTATTATCTACGTTATCTAAATTATTTAAACTATTTTTGTAGAAGTAAACCAATAAAACGTGTAAAAAAGAAGAGTACAATAAATTGAATAAATAGGAAATAAATAAATAGTGAAACAGCAATAAAAATGGAAAATGTAATTTAAAATGTATTTTATATGCAAATCAAATATTATTATTAGGCTTTTATTTGTTTATTACAATCAGCAATCGTGATCATATGAACATTATCTCCTTCAATGAAGTTAAAAATAGCTATTGTTTATTATAAAAGTAATTATTATAAAATAAAATGAAAACAGCTTATTCCAAAGATAATAATTAAATAAATTTTCGATCTTACGTTGTACTCATTGAATATAAATAATAATAAAGGGTTTAACAGCACGATACAATTAGGTTTACAATTTTGTAACATATATAAAGACATTTATTAATTTCTTAAATTAATTATTATACGAAGTAAACATAAAATTTGAATTATATCATTTTTAAAAGTATATAGTTATTTAGTAGTTATTAATTAATTAAAATTTCCATCGATTATTTCTATTAAAAGTTAGCTTTCTTTATTTTGTTTTCTGTGCTTCACGTATTTTGTGGTTCATGTTGTACTGTATTTGGCATTGAAGGTTGTTCTTGTAATTTAGTGGGAAGCGTCGGTATTGTTCACCCATAGCAGATGTTTTGTTACCGTTAATTGGTTTATTATAGGTGTTCTTTAAAAGCGAATGTGTATCCGACTATGTATGTATTGTATACTATTAAGTTAATTTACATACAACATACTTCTTCATTCGATCATCAGATTTGAAAAGACAAAATTAGGTTCTGTCTTTTGATTTCGTGAGAGCAGCGTTTGTAAAAAAAATGTCAGTTTAACCCCACTAAAAATATAGTCACATTTCATTACAGTTTTCTGAATTTTCTAAATTTACTCATTTTACGTTTTTTTTTGGAGTAAACTGTCTTCAACATATTTGTATTATTATTATGAATACACTCTAAAGTTCTCATAAACATATTAAAGCTTGATATAAAAGTATTTCCCTATTTTTGTAAGTGTAATGCATACTATTATAATTATGTATACAATGCATACAAAATGCATTAATAAGAAGTCAGATTAATACTTGAATTAGTGCCCGGTGCTCTGCAATATTTCCACGGTAGGTGTAGAGAGAACTTTGAGAAATAAACTCTTTGCAATATTGTTAGAAAATGACAGTACTGGTCAACTTTACCTTTCATTTGGTCCTCTATATAGCATTCTCTATGGGTTTGAATTCAGAAAACTGTGTTGGTCTTGAACAGAGAATAATGTATTTGAGCTGAAGCCAAATCTGTACTGTTACAGTTACACTAAAATGATGTCTTGAAACTACATACTGCTGCACAACGTCAATTAAAAAGTTAATTAAAATTTCAAATATGTATGGCTATCCAAAATTCGAAAGTTATCTAACATGACAGAGGTCCTTGTCATCAGTAAAATTATTTGTCCATATACGACAGGATAGGTCTCAATACTATATAAACAAATGTAAAGTATTAATATAAGAAAAATATAATTCGATGGATATATGATTTGTGTCATCAATCCCGTTTTAACAAATCTCATTTCCAAACAATGCTTCAAAAAGGTTATTCTTTCCATGCCCATGCATATATTCTGCAGATCAAGATGCATCACTGCGAGTATTAACACTTTTCCATCGGTATTTATATTTAGAGATTATAATTTTGGTCTCCATAAATCAATTTAAAAAATTGAAATTATATAAAAACATAAACCATATCGAAACTCTACCTCCTCAGAAACCTTTAAAACCGTTTTTTCTAAGTTTGCATCGTAATAGTTGATAAAATTTTTATTTATTGCGAATTTTAAATGGTTACTTGTATTAACTACGACACCTTAAAATATCTAAAAGTAAACCCTAATGTCCAAAAAGTAAAAACCTAACATTTCCCCGAACATGGGTTAAAAGAAAACACATTCTTTGTTTATAAGCAACCTTTGCGACACAATATTTCACTATAAAGCTATACATTTGTCTGTTATTGCATTTTCTAGGTAGTCGTAGTATTATAAAAAAGACAATATTTTATCGTATACATTAGATTTTTTGAAAATATTGTTATATTATATTTATATTTATATTATGAAATACAATATATTACATGCAAATATGATTTATTATTTTTATTTAATATTTTTAATATTATTTACAATAATTAATATATATTTGTCATGTTCCTGACCATAGTATATTATTCATGTTCCTATCATGTTTCTGACCATTATGTATTGTAGTGCACTTATATTGCCGTATTCTATCTCACATATTATATTAACATTATAGCATAATAATATGAATTACTGTAAAGTTTAAATTATTTCTTATAGATTGAAATATTACGGCTTATTTATTATATTGTTTTTTATTGTGGTATTTGTATTGATTTTAAATATGTACTTGATTCGGTTTCTCTCTTTAAAATATGCTTTCATTATTATTATACCATGAATATGTCAGTTTTAATTTTTTAACAGATAACAAATATTAATAAATTATAACTTTGTATTTCTTTTCTCAATTTGTATTTTCAGTTTTACATAAAGTATATTAAGAAAAGCGAATTTGGAATTTCCTCATTAAATTATAGGCTAGTGATGATTAATATTTGTCGGCTCAATTTACGATGGATATAGCCTATATTATATCTATACTTACCCATGTTCTAATAACTAAGAGAATTACTACAAAATTTAATTATAAAATGTTTTTTGACAATGCTAAATATGTATTAATTAAAAACTTGTTATAATTTTAATTTTTATATTGTTTGTGGTTTTTACCCATTCGTGAATTTGAATCAGTTTTCTGTTAAAACTTGCAGATATTTTAATACTTATGTGAATTACCGTAATATTTATTTATGTAATGTTTGTTGACAATGCTGGAAAAAAATATTAGTTTTAATGGTATTGTATTAAAAGTGTTTGTGATTTTTATATATTTGTAAATTTGAATCAGTTTTCTATTAAATAAAAATATTTCAACATAAACTAAATTCCTATTTCTATATTTATTTATATTTATATTGGTGCCTTTAAAAATTTAGTGAATTTCGAGGGCTGCACCACCGTGTCATATTACAGAACTGTGTCTTTACCTACATGGATTTTAACACCTACATGTTCCTATATAGTTCAAAATAGATCCTAAAAGCTAGTGATTCCAACATGTCAATTGCTTGTTATTGCGAAGCGTATTATTTTGATGACAGTAAAAATCACAAATACCGTACTTTTACTTTTATAATACAATAAATGTAAAGAATTATATTATTATACTATACTAACTAAGTATTGACTGACGCATGAGCATAAATAATGAATATAACGAAAATAGAGGCAAACAAAATTATAATATAACATTCATTTTATCACTCACACCCATAATAACCTATACACGTCAAAACAAGCAGTAACAAAGTATAGTTTTATAAAAGAAAATATTTAAAAAGAAAAGTTTAAAAAAGTACTTAATGCAATGTACAGTATTATTCTGTATCATAGCAGTAGTAAATCATAATATATAGCAAAAATATATACAAAATATTATAACCAGTAACTCATCGGTTCTGATAAGCCCGAAAGAATTCTCCATATGTAAGTTTAAATTTCTCAGAAAGGCATAGTAAAAATGTTATGTTATTCGTTGCTGTTTTAAAGTTCAAATTTGCAAAAAATTCAAAATCTGTCAGCACAAAAAATTTATTAAAAATGCAAATATATATTATAATTTATATATTTTAAAAATTAAAAGTTCAAAAAGTTCAAAATTTGCTATCCGTCCGGAGGGATAGTAATTGCGGCAGACGTTATGTACGTACATATGGCTGAACGAAGGCATTGGAAAATTATTCACGTGGGTGCTCGAGGCTGTTGATGTAAGCGACTGAAGTGGCTCTCTGTGACTCGAAGTTGGAGTTGCAGATGCCGGACGCTTCACGTGGGGGCTCGAGGCCTGTTAATGTTGTGTTGTGGTTGGGTCAGGCGGGATCCCCGTCAGAGGAGCCGAAGCCCCCGCAGATACAAGGCCACCGCCACGGGGTCCTCCGCCAATACGGCCAAGGGAGGCCTCCCCATCCCGAACACCCGCAGCCGCAGGCCA
>JAUZND010049876.1:0-19670 GCA_034780555.1 Coelogynopora nodosa | reverse complement strand
TATCTATGCACATAGAAATCTAATAGAATTTGTCGTTTTTTTAATACTGTCCCATTTAATTTTGGCCAGCACTGTATTTATTCACTTGTTTATTAAATATTTTTATGTGAGTAATCCAATTTAAATTTTCTTGAATGGTTAGGCCTAAATATGTATTATCAGATTGTCAATTTATTTACGTTACCTAGTTTTAATTTGAAATATAGATATTATACTTGAAGTATAATTCTATAATTTATTCTAATAAATATTATATATATTAATATAATCATTACATACTTTAGTTAGTACGAGTCTTACACATCTTCTAAATCGATCGAATTACAAGATAAACATTTTATATTTTAGAATTATAATCGAAAATTGAAACATAATTTTACGTCTTACACAAAATGTGTTAAACTATATTTTTGTCTTAATTAGTGTATCATAAATTAGAACAACTTAATTATATCTATATACGGTGTTATATATATATATATATAATGTATTAGTAATATACTATTTTATTTCTTAACAAGATATTGGTAACGCTGATTAACAGTTAGAGCACAGTATATGGGGAGGTAGTTTTTTGAAAATTTCAATAAAAATGTAACTAATAATTCGTGTAATTATGTCTGTTTACATTTACATCTTCAAAATGTTATGTAAAACTATGCAGTTCTAAAAACATTTTCATTGTCGATTACTGGTTAAAGTATTTCTACAATACTTCAAGAAAGCTATTGATGTGTCGTAAAAGTTCTGTGATAATAAATGGATACTTTTGATTGATATTGTATTTAGAAAAAGTCTACAAATATGCCAATTTTTAAAGTTTGCAATATTAAAAATGGAGAGATATTTTGAAAAAGTTTCTGACACAACACTGACGATATCCAATGTTTTTGAAAGTGCTAAAAGTTTTAAAAAAAAGCAATTAAAATGACCACCTACTCCGATACCCGATATACACTGCTCGATACATCGAAACATTGATATTATTTACTTTACATTGTTATGTTTTGTATAGTTTTGTATTATTCGTTGTATTAATGTATGATTAGAACTTATTTTAAGTCAAAGTATTCAATAGTTTTGGAAAATTATTTATTGATCCCCTCAACAAACGAACCTTCTCTCTTGATCCGGCAGGAATTCTTCGGTCAAGGCGACCTGGAGAAGGCCCTGGGCCAGAACCCCTGCGAGCAGATGGATAGAGAACGCGCCTGTGTCCCAGACCTTCAGATCTCCTTCCTCGACGCCATCGCGCTGCCACTCTACCGGTGAGAACACTGTGGCCCGCCCGGCTTTGCTTTTAATATTGGTGTTGTTCTGTTTCGTAAACTGTCACCGTTACACTTACCTTCTATCTCATCCTGTTATGTTTTGGGGAAGCAGTCCTGCTAAAGGACCGGGGTTATCAACAACAATAACAACGGCTTCGATTGTGGTCTAATTGTGCACTCCGATATTAGGTGAAGAGAGGCTTCTGAGGAACAATTTCCAAACCATTGTAAGACTTCCACAAAACTTAAGAAACCTAGAATTCTTAGTTTTTGTTTTAATCTAAAATTGTTATAAAACATTAAAAAAAAACTAAAAATAAACCTATATATTCATGTCAACTAATTGTTAAACAATTAAATGAACTTTGTTTTGGTATTTTCAATATATTTTTATTGTCTGGTTCTGGTAATAGTTGTAGTTATTAATCATGTATCTATCTGATTATATCTAATTTTCTTCTGTTTTCTAGAAAGATACGAAAGTGTTAAAATAAATTACTGTATTTTAAAAACAGATGACTATAAGTAAAATTAAAAACACCATTTTTAATGTTTACCTTTTGTAATTACATTTATTTTTACGCCCGAAAATATAATCTACAATTCGTAATTAATGCTATCATTAGGCTGTGGGAGGTCTGCCATTTAACTACACCAACATCGATTGTATGTGTTCACACTTAATGTTATCAGTTCAAATTATTAAACATTGAAATATCTATTTGGAGATCATTTTTGGAATCGAACTAAATGAAAATATCATGTGCTAAATCAAATGTAATTAAATCCAGTGCCATTAAAATATTATATTCTATTCATGTTCTATCAATTCATATATTCATTCGTGTATATATTTTTGTATATAATTATTGAACATTTACAATGTTACCTAATATGTAATGAGTAAAAATAATGTTAATCTAGTTTCAAATGTTTTATACTGAATAGTTTATACTTCATATTTTAATTAAATTATAATACAAATAATATTTATCTACAATACTGTTCTAGACAATGCTTTTTTAATGTAATGCTTTTTTAGTTGGTTTGTATTTATGGTACATATTCTATTAAAAATCGTATAGTACTGTTTCGGTCTTGTTAGTTGCCATTAGCATCCTACTTTTACCGAATTCCTTACAATAGTTCTAATAGTTTATCTTCAATTTTATTATAAGCGTTATTAACTTGTTAAATTCTCACCGCTAACGTTCAACTAAAAAGTATTTTAATAATTTTCGAATAACTATAATATGTATTTTCCTTGCAGCAAATGTTATAACTGATTTAGAATATTTTACTATTTGAAACATATTTTATATCATGCTACCTACCAAGTAGTACGATATTAGTTTAGTGTATTTAATTTTTTTATAATATCAATTTTTCGTATTTGTCAATATTGTTAATATTAAAATTTATGGTAAAATGTTTTCGTAACAGTTATTTAATTATTACGATTTTTTTAAATGATATTGCAAGTATCAAGATATTACATTCTTTATTGTTTTAAAAAATATTTACATTTCCAAATACTCTATCAACAAAATAACAAGAGCTAAGTATATATGATTGGAAAAGGATATCGACATTTGTTTTGTAACATGTTTTATGTAAATTATCACGTAATAGTTTTTAGTGGTTTTGTTTTGATTTAATCCCATATTTAAGAGATATTATAAAAACTATTTTAAGTTAAGTATTATTTAAAAAATAAGCTGGTGAATACTACTACTATTGGTAATATTGTATTCTGCTTCTATAAAACAATTATTTTATTTGATAATTTTTACTGTAATTCAATTATTTTATCAAACTTTTTATAACATTAAATTGAAATAAATAAACGATAGATAATCGGTATCTATAAGCGACATGGTTTTTTTAACTCTAAAACTAACTGGAATTTGTGGAAAATATATGAATTTTAGAATAATAACTATATTATTATGTTTCCAACATACCATTCTAGTCTATGTTTTTAATTTTCAAACTGTTTTAACATGAACGCACGCATTGTAGTATATTTAGCTTATAACATAGATCTATAAAATATTCATAATTTAGAAAAACATATTTCTACGATCTCACGGTAAGTAGTAGGTAAATGATAGACTCATTGTTATGCCAATTACTTAGTTGTTATCGATCAGTTGAACAGTTAATAAATAGTCTGTAACATAGTTAGCTGTTATGCAGACGTCATTTTATTTCAAAATGAAATCGTTACAAATGGATAAAATTGAATATGAACGGCGTATTTTTCATTGATTAAATTTAGTAATGCTGTATTTCAACAATTTAGATATTTATAGACTTATTTCAAGTGATTGAAATGTTAAACTTTTTTATAAGATCAAATATGAATAATAAACAATTTTTTGTTGCCAGTATTGACACATTTAATTCCTTATAACATTAATCGTTCTATTGTGTTTTAGGTAGTCTCCATCAGAAAGGATCCTTTTGCATAGCATAGCTAGAAATGTAAAGAAATTTAGAGGGAAAGATATAAGTGGAAACAATATTTCGAATTTAAACGATATTCTGTTACAAGTCCTGACATTCCATACGATAACTTCTAATAATTGTAAATGACGTGTGATTAGTACTTTTTTCGATAGGAATTTATAGAAAGAAGTCGAAAATATCGACTCCGTGTATTCCCGTATATCTCCGAATTACTACCTTTTATGTCACTATGCAAATTGCTGTTTTTGCCGATTTGTTTGGTTCTTTTAATAAGCACTACTTGCAATCCGGTCGTCAGTAAGGAAACTTGGGTACCAGATGAGAGCTCAATAGCTCGAAACCGGTAGTGCTCTGTCTCTCTACTGTTTGTACTACCTCTGCGCTTAGTGATGACTTATTAAGATACAGAATTTAAGTCATGTTATCCCCTATATTCTATATAAAAGTTATCTTTAGGTTGCTAGGAGACGATCATTAAGTTATTTTAGAGTCTGATATCCGGAACATATCAAATGTATTATTTATCTTTTCTTCGTGTAGGTAGGCCAATAATAAATGTTTTAATGGACTCTAAAATGCTACATTTTTTTTTCGTAAGATATTGTGAACAAATAAACGCCATGTTGTAATTTTTTGTTACACTGTTTCTTTTTGTTTGTAGTTTAGGGATAATGAAAACAGACAGCAATATAATTTAGAAAATCCTTTTATTTGATTAGTTGATATAGTTCCATGATAATGTGGTAAATGACAGTATGGGGGAAGCTAAATATGAACATATTAACATCAAACCATTATTGAAAGTATTGCGTTCTATTTACTTAGTTTTTCTTCTAAAAAACGATAATAATTATGCAAACTTTTTGCTTTTTTTTGCATAGGTACACTATCATTTTTACACATATTTTCATGCGAAATAATCATTATTATGTAAAATATAAATATGTAAATACATAGTTGAATATTAAATCACAAAATGTTATTTATTTAAAATATCATATGAAATAATTATGTGAATATAAAAAATTAAGTATTTTCATACAATGAGCATTATCCATAGTAGTAATTATATAAGCACTCGTTAAAACATCGTTAAATTTACTTTCAATAACATTAGAATTGTTAAATGTTATCCACTTATCTTGTAAAGTCTCAATAGTATAATGACAATATTTAAAAGAAATGCCACGGTATGGTGGCATTTGAAAATATGGTGGCATTTTGAAAATGTTGTGGCATTTTGAAAATATGGTGGCATTTTGAAAATGTTATCATTAATAATGCTAATTTGTTTGTTTAAAGTTAATCCAATAATATTTTAAAATGTATTGATCATATTAAAACGTATTGGGGTCCAAATAAAACTATATGAAGAATATGATACTTGGAAAGGTGTATGTATTAGTATTGGATTTGCCATATGACGAACAATCTGAATATTTCTAATCTTCAAGGATACATTCTTTGAGGGTTAGGTTGATACAGTCTTGAATTGATTTAGTTGAAGAATTAAATTATAAATGAAGCTACCAATTATATTCTATATTTTCCGATGTGTGGTAAATATACAGTTATCAATGGAAATATTAAAATTTTTTATATAACATAAGTCTTAAAACACTTGTGTAACCGAAGAAACGGATTTAAGCATCTTGTTGATTGTATTTTTCTTTAAGATTACTAAATAAACCAAATTTATTATGTATAGGATGTGGGTTAGGCTTACCTTTAAATTCTGAACAAATCTAGTGAGCTAAAGAGTAAAATGTAATCGCTAGATTTAAAATGCCGAAATTATTAAAAGCAAGAATTTCCGATGCTAGAAATGCCTTGCATGGGTATTTCTAAAAGGAACGAATATTGTTTTAGCGATGGTAGTATACGTCGGTGTCATTGATCATAGCACATTTCAAAATATCATTGTCATTCTTACGAGTGTTTGATCATTTTTTGGAAATTATGTTAGGAGAATTATTGATTTGAAATGTTTTCCCATAAGTATGAATGATAGAATTGCTGGAGAATTCAACACTCCAGTACATTTAATTTACATTATATCTGATTACTATAATCTTTTCAATTCTGATGAACTAAACACTGAACAGCATCTAAGCCAAGTGGTTGATTAGTAGCTAATGTAGCCTTATTCTCTTTTTAGAGAATTTATATTTTGGTTTTCCTTTTTAGTATCAGTAATTTGGTCAAAAATGCTGCATCTAATTTTTTGGTCAAAATTAAAATTGTTATTAAGTTTTAAATGACAGTACGTATAAAAGTATCATATCCTTGTTGAGATTATCTATTGCTAAAATATATGTAAAACCTTATTATTAACATTTAGCACATTATTTATGTAAACATCAAGTGACTACCACACATCGGTAAATTTAGAATATCCTTGGTTGCCTCATGTATACATTAATTATTCAACTAAATCAATTCAAGACTGTATCAACCTAACCCTCAACGAATGATTACTTGAAGATTGGAAATGCCCAGATTTTTCGTCCTATGTTAAATCCAATACTACCATCATATACCTTCCCAAGCATCTTATTCATTCATATAATACGATTTGGAAACAAAACTTCAATACTTTTAAAAATAATATTGGATTAACTTATAATTGATATTTATACAATATTTACAATAAGCTCCACCATTTAACACCATTGCAATTCTTTTATATCTGGCCATTTTAATATGAAGACTTTATAAAATAAGTGGATAATATTTTTTAATATTTCAGTGAATGCTAATATAATCAATACTATAATATCAAATAATATTTTAAATAATTAATTGCATATTTGGTATTTTAATCAACTACATAATAATTGCAATTTCGCTTAAATATGTTTTTTGTATTTAATATTGATAAAGCCGAAACTATGGTCAAATAATGTTTGTGTTTTTTTTATTTTCTTCTATTATATCCAGTACATGTCTAACTTCTAAGAAAGGTTAAAGAACAGCTACTTTATGTATATAGTTCTTTCGTATTTATTTTATTTTACAGCTGTTATTAAACAAAACAATTCAAATTTCGATATTTCATTTAAATGTTATGTAAATTTAAAGATGAGTAAGGTATAAATAATTTTCTATAATAAAATGGATAGAGAATGTACAACTATTTTTGCATTTTAATTCAAAGCTAAGTATAATAAAATTACGCCACAACCTAATTTTTATAAAATGACATTTTAACATATAATGTATGTTAAAGATTACGTTATAAAAAGAAATGTTTATCCAATTAATGAAATGATAAAAAATGTAAAATAAATGTATAATATAGTCAACTATATATTTTTCTTACAAATAACATTACACAATTTTTATACCGGTTAAAAATGTAATTGTTACAAATTACAATAATTAATGAATATATATATATATATATAAGGTTTTCCATTTAGCCACAAAAAACGATTTAAATCATTTCTATAACATGTTCACATTAAACATTATGAATATTAGTTTACAATATTAATCCTGTTTTATATATAAAAATATTATATAAATATAATATTATTATAAAATAATCTGATAGTTTAAACTTCAATTATATATTTCAACTCATCTAATACGGGTATACCTGTTATTGAAATTAAAAACCTAATCGCAGATGAGTTTAATAATAACATATTATCAAGCCAACATGGAAGGAAATACAAACTTGAAGCAACAGATAAACCAATATTTACTATTTAAAAACTATAATTTACCTATTGTTGACATTTTACCTTTTTTTTGTCTAATGTTTTAAATCAATCTCTTTACATTTTAGAATAAAAAACAATCATCACTTGCATACCATCTTCTTCTACAACCAAACCAATTTTATTGTAAAAAACAGATTAACATTATGATTCCATTTACTCCAAATTTAAACATAATCCACTCCATTGTTTTAAATAAAAACTTGAAAATAGTTGCATCTTAAAAGTTCCATACAATAATACCCAACACTCAAAAGAAGTTAAATAAATTCTTCGACAAAGTCAACTTCATATCACTCCTATTTTTACATAAGGAACTAAACTATATTATCTTATTTTATTATATTTTATCATCTTATATATAATAGTATCTATATTAATATCCTCGTGCTTTCAACCACCTACATTCACAACTAAAAATTATACCCTATTTGATACTTGCAAAAAAGAAAAACATTATATACGAATTGACTTGAAATATATAACGGGGAAACCAGAAGGTAGCTACATACTTGAATAAAAGAACACAATACCGACTTTCACAAGGGGTATTTTAAGATGTCAGTCATTGCAGAACATTACGGTAAATGCCACGATATCCAACAAATGCCAAATGTTCCTTATACTGTAAAAATATTATAATATGTTAAGGATCACCCCGACAGACACATTAATGAAGCTATCCACACCCGTGATGATATGCCTGCGATTAATCGGGATCGTGGATGGATGTCTCTATGTTCTAGATTAGTATAAAAATAGTGTAATGCACCATTTTATTGTAATAACAATCTAGTATTCTATCTACTTATCTATATTGCCTATTTATTATTACGATTTAAAAATTCTAATTTTTCCAAAAATTGATATATAATTGTTTTGTTTGTATTTTAAATATTTTCACATATAATGTGCAATAAATTTATAATCCTTTTATTAATTTTATGTCATTAAGTCATTATGGCGATGACGTCTACACTGAAATTTTATATTTTTTTTAAAAATGGATAGTTTGGGTGTATATTATATATGTTTATAGCCTACAAATATCTTCCTAGACGAAATATTCAACATACTAAATGTAAGGGGAACCGTTTTAGGAACCATTTAGCATTTTAAAAGGGTCATTAAGAGCGACAGAGAATCTTTTGTTGGTGGATCAATATTCAATAATGTGGTTTGGACCTCAATGGTGTCAAAATATATACTTCTATCTACAAAATCGTAATTCTGGCACGTATATTTTTGATTATCAATTATGTCATGTTTGAATTGATGAGAGTATTGTCTAGATATGTGATCTATCATTGTTCAGTTTTTTGTAATGTTATAAATTAGAATTTATTAAATGTATTGTTTTCAGTTGATTATAATTCATGTGTGTGTTTTAATCTTGTTTTCAGCACTCTGGCCAAGCTGTATCCAGTTTGTGACAGCATCAACCACACGATTGTTAGAAATAGGGAGAATTGGCGCACAATAAGTGAAAAAATAAAAAGTGGAACAATCATCGGCAACAGTTCAGAAATCTTCAAAGAAAAATTGGTAGATGACGATTTCTTGGAGAACAATTAGGTTACAGTCTATGACAGATAACACACAGACATGACATAGAAAGAGAAAGTAAAATAGAGCGACTATTACTTTTAATATATATGTATTTTTCTTCTCGATTAACAGTAGAAGTTGATCCATTTTTACATTTCTAGATTACTCCTATTAGTCTTCATTTGTGATCCACAGGTTCACTATGATTGTTTGAAACCTATGTGTTGCTCGTATGGAAATGTATGGAGATAGCTATACCCAAACGGCCTGAGACATGGTTTATAGTTTTGGAATATGCTTTATATTATATGCAATTTCTGAAAAAACATTTGATATGTAAATCAATTAAAAGTATGCATCTTAGTGTACATTTATTTCATTATTTAAATTTAAGTCACATTATTTGGCGCTACCTTCATGATGAGGAAGTTAATCTTAAGTGTTTTTTTACATTTTATAGAAATTCAAAGGTCATTCAATTATTTATTTTAGTTTGTTTTGATGTGAAATTAATTTGATTATTCAGTTTTCTTTGTTTACTTGTATTATTTAAATTATGCTTGAAATAATCTTATTATTTTCCAATTTATTTTATACTTATTGTCTGAACTGAAAAATACTTTTGAAATAGTGAATGGCTGATTTTACTATCTATCTAAAACAGGGTGGGCCACAATCAAGCGTCGTTTTTTTTACAAAAATAAATTCTTTAAACCTTCAGAACACACTTTAATTGTCGTAATTATTTTATATATAAACATTTTAAAAAGTTGTTTTTTTAATCGATATAAATCAATATTTAAAAAAGTATTATGTTTTGCTTTGTTAAATGTTCGACGTTTTTACTTGTGATCTACATGTATATTGTTATTTGTTTGAAATTAAGATATCAGTAGCTGATTTTTCTTCAATAGCTTATTTATGTTCAACTTTATTCAATTGTAATCTGTATTTCACCAGATCGGCGATCTTTTAGAAAGAGAGAAAATCAGTGTTTGGTGCACTTAAATAACTTTTCAGTAAATTATTGACGTTATAATTTTTTTTAATATAGTTATTTTTAGTTAAAATTATTGCAATAGGATATTTTGTGTATAGCATTTATTTTGGAGAAAAAATAATAGGACTGTTATTGAATAGAAATCAACATTGGTGTAAAAATAATGATATTTTATTAATATTGATATATCTCATTATCATTTTGAAAGTATTTATTTGCAAACATTACTTTTCATTACTCTGAACTAGATGAATATGTTGTTCTATTCACCACTATTGACATATTGATCATTTTCTCAATACAATTTTGAAAATTCTATAATAATTTATCGATCTACTGTTAAAATACTACTATAATAGCTACATTTATACTACTTCATTATGATATTATAGTAGTGTATATTTGTAGCTTAGCTTTGTGTGACATAGTACACTCGGGAGTTTAGGTTAGTTTATCTTTCTTTGATTCCAACTGTATTTGCCTTGTAAATATTTTTTCCTTTGAATTGAACATTGTCACCCACTTGCGCACTTATCTGATCTGTTATGTACCGCTATTTAAGTAATTATACTTTATGATTAAATTTATGATCACATTTTATTTGTAATAAATATAAGCGCATTTTTAGATTATCAATGTTGTTTTATATGTATTTTATAGTTAATATATCGCTCAATGGGGAATATCGCCCCCCCCCTACAAAAGCAAACTTCCTATCATCCGATTAAGCTGAAATTTGCTATACAGATACCTTCTAAAGACTTGTCGAGCTATTTTTATTTTCAAAAAATAATTAATTAGTGTCATTCTTATGACCTGTTTAAGTCATAAATTGGTCTCCAGTTTAGGAAAACTATGAAAAAAATACCATATTATGCTCTATATTGACCCATATATTATATGCCATAACTTTTGATCAATGCTGCCAATTGACTTGATTTATTTTGCATCTGATTCCAGATCAAAAAATCTATAATAACTTGATTTTATTATCATTATACTACTTATATAAATAAGTTATAAATAGTATAATTGCTATTTGAGCATTATTTTAAATTACTGGTTATTTTAATAATTAATTTTAGCATCCAAGTTAAATGTATTTATTTTATGATTAAATTATTTTTTGTATTAATGTTGCAAGTTTTAACTCCTAAAATCATCATCAAGTGAGAAAAGCCAGGGGGTATAAATTACTTCAATAATAACACCATTTGCTTTGGTATGTTAAAATATTAAAAATGATATTTATTATATTAGTTAGTTAGATTAAAGTATTTATTTGAAGAATAGATTGGTATACTGCCCCTCGGACGAAGGGTTAACAGAATATATACCAAGAGGTTTTGAATAAAAAAATCACTCATAGTGTTGTAGAGCAACAAGTAATCTAATTATATTTACATTTTAAAAATTAGACTATATATATTAATCATATCGATTGTGAACATTTTTGTAGGAAGAACAAAATTAGCTATACATTGATTGATATTTATGACGTCATATTAGCATGCGTGTAGTAAGAAATCTGAGGGATTTGTGATTAAGAAGAGAATAACTATAAGAAACTCCACTATTAGAAACACTTCATAGTGTTTGAATTAGAGGTATTATTATTATTTGGTAATACATTGTCTTCTTATTTATTTCTGTAAATTAAAACAGGTAAACATAAAATGTTTTCATTATAAATAGTTGGCTGACAAAGTTTAACGATATGTCAATTAAATTTATACTTATGAGACAAGTAGTGATCATATCACATATTGAAAAATCGGTTTCAATAGCAACCGTAAAATATATATAATTATTTATAACCTTATGTTTATATATATATATTTGACATGTGTTGTTGTAACTATTGTGTAACTGATATGATTGGTTTAAAAATTAGATTTTGAAGTTTAAATATAAGACATATAATATTTAAAGAAGGTCACATTTAAAATAAGTATTTAGTAATATTGCTCACGTCATTATATGTCAACAACATTAATAATATTGAATATATTGGTTGGTTCCATTTATTTATAAAAGTTAACATTGAGAAAGTTATGGTATAAATATAATTTAATAATAAGGTGAATTATTCATAAGGTGTTGTTTTTTTTAATGTTGAATTATTATTTAAAATATTCTAAGAACAAATAATTCCTGCCAACTAACATTTTAACAAATGTGCAGATAAATAGTATTGACGAAAAGTAATTATACTTATATAAAATATGTTACGAAACGATAAAGACGTTCTAGAAATCATGTTATCCCATTTACAGAAGTGACAGCATAGCAAAAAGGCTCAAAATACCTAAATAAAAAAAGGCTTTTTATAATTGTTCAATAAGCTATTTAATCAAAATGAAGTCAAAGCATTTTAGTTTAAAAAAATTATTTTTTTAATATATAAAATTTTATTTTTATGTATAATTTGACTTCTCCAAGTAATAGAGCGCTTTCGATTTTATTGGATCTCTTCAGTGGTACGTATGTGTATATATATGTATAATCAAAATATTTTACTATAACAAGTTTTGGTTTAACAGTTCAAAGTTGAAAATAATTAGAGAGAAATAAAAAGAAACTCTTTGACATGTTGGGAAGAGTCAAATAAATGAAATAGACTCGTTTTAGCTATATCATATCAGAAGATACACAAAATTACATTTTCAATTAAAACTTATGGACATTAACTAAATTGTCTACAAAACCAAGTGAGAAAACATTACTTAAATGTCTTAAATCCCCAGATACAAGACTGAACATGCTCGATATGTGTACCTAATCTAGAAAGTATACCACTTTACTTTAGACTCTGAAAAGAATTAATCCAATAATTGCTACACTAGTTTTACAAATACCAGTAAGATCATGGTCCAAATAAACAATGATTGAAGACTTCAAGATTTTATGATGAGGCAGGCAGCTGCCAATTAAATCATTCACTCCCATTAGTCGTCTAACAGGCCCAGTATGAGACTCTTAAATGCAACTTAACTAAAAAATGCTTGCATTTCTTTAAATTAATACTAATTATCACAGTGAAATTACAGTATGAACTATTATAGTACAACAGGCACAGATACATTTAACCTAAAAGAGGCTGGATGTAGTCTAGATATGCCTTAGAAATTTCTCCAACATCGGGCACCTGGTTGGTAAAAATTTGTAGCCGGGGTAATAGGAGACCTCATCTTCGTTTTTTCATACACACCATGTTTCTTTAGGCGGACGTAGCTCTCCCATGTAGTTGCTCAATCCTGAGCTGCTCCAAGTCATTATACTCTTAAATGATTGTAATGAAATTGCAAAGAATCGGGTGGCTTTCTCGGAAAAATGCACTGTTGATGCTATTTGTGTATCTCTGCGTGTTTATCAGTCCGAGGGTCGACGTTGGAGAAGTATTTCCTCAATTGGATCTCGACTAACCAGGTTTCTTTGAAATATTCAAGGAATCGGATGAGTCCTTGCTGGATGTGTGCATTTACTAGAAGAAAATAGACGTTATTGCATGTAAATAATATACTCGAATATTGCTTTTGGATTGATCAGCATTCCTAAATTTATAATAAATTTGATAAATTTGATTTTTAATTACATAAGTCCAAATTTAGAGAATGAATTTGAATGAAAACTAGTTTGTAAAATATGTTATATATCGAATTCTAACTATTTACACTGTTATCACAGGTGGACACTGGAAACACTTAAACTTAGCTAAATTTAAACGTGATGATTTAGCTGTAAAATTAAGGGCAGTAGTATAGGAAGGGTCGATTCCGGCACACCATTTGGTCTTTGACAAACTACTTGACCTTTGACAATACCCAACCTTATAGTCGAACATTTTTTTATGATCAGAATCATTTTGGATCATATGTGACCCAATATCTTTTATTGGCTATAACTTTTTTAATAGTAACCTATGACCCTATGACAACCAAAGTTAGTATGATGACTCACAAATATAAAATAAATATTTGTATACTACTTACAAATATTTGTAAGTAGTATATAACCCTAAACATGTGAATTATTGTCTAATTACATTATAAACTTATTTTTTAATTTTAATAACATTGTTTTAGACCACTTTATAATTTTTGACGAAAAATGACGTCAAATGGCACTTTTGGAAAAATTTGACAGAGTTAAAAAAATTAAGTTACTATTTATTTTATATATGTATATATCATTATATTATAGTCATTTTTGTTTTTAGCCTATACCTTTTGATGTTTACAACGTATGACAACCAAACTTGATATGATGACTCACCAACATAAAACAAATAGTTATACTACTTAAATTGGTTTTTGTAAGTAGTGTAACATTTTTGTTTTGATTTTTAACATTTCAATAAGGACTCTTACTAAGTGTAGTTCACTCAGCTTGATTTTTCTCCTTACAGATTGATCAGAGGTATTCTAATGGTAGTAATCGATCATTCAAGATAAATCATTCAATCCTAATATGAAGCATTATAGTAATACAATATATTGTCTGATCAGGTTGATTTCTATGAGAATGAGAGATTTAGTTTAACATAGAGTAATTTCTATCCATTGACCTTTGAGTTATGAGCCCAACACGCTCTAACCTAAGGCACTCTGCTAGTTAACTTAAGAAAAGTCATACAATTATAGTTAGCCTTGTTGAAAACACACTTACGATGATTGCATTTTATGATAATTTGGGGAAAATTCACTTATATGACCAATCGGAATTAATTAAGACAATATATCACGAAACACAATGTAAGATACCATATAAAATTTTAAAAAACTATTTTATTTATGAGAATAATAAATTTTTTGTGCTAAACTACATATTAATATATAACATTTTAAATATAATTCAAATTGTACATTTTGTATAATCAAACTGTATCACAGAGACATTATAAACCTTAAAAATAGTATAAAATGTTCCTAACATATATTGTAAATTAACTAAGTTGTGGACCATAATTATTAATAGAAAACACACACACAATAATTAAATTTCATGATAATTTGGTGAAATTTAAAAAAAAATATGTATAGAACGAAACAGGCACTGTATGAGACCACCCAGAATAGATAAATCTAAAATAGCTAAGATGATCTAAAATATATACACTAAATATTGTACAATAACTAACTAGATAGTTGATAAACATAACTTATACATATCTATTAAAGTTTCAATCATGAAGAATAATTTTTCTATATCCAAAAAGACTATTGTTCGAATTCCTGCACACTTATTGCGTGTATAGAGCGTACTGTTTAACGAACGAGAAGTTATTTCATCCAGAAATTTATTGTTACTGTCGACTCTTTTACCATTTAACGCAAAAGAGTTGTTACTACTACGGAAATATTCTTCTAGAAATCGATAACCTACAAAACTAAAAAGTCTATTTGAACTAATTCTGCTCAGATACCGACGAATTGAAATTGGCACATCTAATAATAAAATGCATCCATTATATTAAAGTACATTTTCATTTCAAACCATATACTGTATATATTGAAGTACTACCGTGTAACTTTCTTATATTTCATTATTTTCTTTGTTCTACACATATGTTTGACTTTAATAGAAAATTGGATTAATAAAAATTGTTCTTTATTGATTTGAAAAATGAATGGGTCCATTTAGTCGGAATTCTCATCGCAATCGACCTGATCAGACAATATATAGCCAAAATGCATCATATTGAAAAAATATATATAATTGTACTTTAATGATCGATTACTAACATCAAACTACCTCTGATCAATCGTTAAGTAGAAAAATCAATCTGAGTGAAATAGACTTAATAAGAATCCTCATTGAAATCATCTGGATCGAGTAATATATGGCCATAATGAATCGCAATACTAAAAATCAATATGAAAATTTGAAAATGTTTACTACTTATAACATCAAATAATTAAGTAGTTTAAACTATTTGTCTTATGTTAGTGAATCATCATGCCTAAATTGGTTGTCATAAGTTGTAAACATCAAAAGTTATAGGCTAAAAAACAAAGTCACGTCACGAATGACGTAATTTTTCGTCAAAAATTAAAAAATAGTCTAAAACAATATTTCTAATTAAATAATAAGTTTATAATGTAATTAGACACTAATTAAAATGTTTAGGGTTTATATTACTTACAAATAGTTGTAAGGGTCAAAGGTCAAGTGTCATGGTCAAAGGTCAAGTGGTGTGCCAGAATCGACACTTCCTATACTACTAGTGTCTCCTGCTTTTAATGCCTCGACACAGGTACCTTGTCTCGTGGAAGCTATTAACTGGGTTTTAACACATTTGTCCAACAAGTCTAAACCAAAATCTATTCTTTCTCTAAAGTCGAACCCTTGGTTTAACACGGATATCCAGATCGCTAAACGCCAACGTCGATATCTTAAGAATGAATGATGTCTAGCTTCTTCTAGTCAGCGAAATGAGCTAAGGAGTTCACCTAGCTAAACAATCTTACTATAATGAAATCCTGAGTCTAATAAAGGTTGCCTGTAAGGAAGCTATAGCATTATATAAACTCCCTACTCCATAACGCATATATAACACTACACTATCGTCGTTTATCTCTATTCATCACTGAAAATATTTTTGAAGATTTTTTAACACACAATATATATTCGTGATAATTTCTATCCATCTTGCCCGACTATTATAGAACGGCCTCTTTTCATATAAACAGCAAACGTTTTCCATTTTCCAGAAGTGTATGTTAATGAAGTTTCTAAGAAATATATTTGTGCGACCAAAGCAGGGTTTTATTTTTATATCTATATTCTTCTTAAATGTTAAAGAATCTTTATGACTTTTTCGTTCCCATAATATGTGTACAATAGTTAAATTCTGGAAATACTGTTTTTATAGGAAAATGTTCTGTCATTGCTCCTATTATTAATAAGCCATTTCTTGACCATATAAACTCTCAGAAACTATCGTACTGTTTATTGCTTAGAATTCATTTCTTAACTTATATAGAAAGACTGGTTACAAAACGCGTATAGTATACTTCTTGCTACCTCGCGAGGAGGCCTCCTTCCTGATTTTAACGTACCTTATCGTGCTCACTACTCCACGGAAACAGCAATAACCAAACTTTAAAATGATATTTATTTGCACGAAACGACTGGCTTATCTCATGTTATTTTTTTACCTTTGTGCTGCATTTGACACTGACGGTGGACTATACCAATCTCTGGCAACGCACCGCCTAAATGAAAGTTTAGGCGCTATTTGTGTATTTTTAGATGTATTTCTTAGTCATACCTTGAAGACAGGGACCAATGCGCCAAAGTCAAAAACAGCCTCTCCAATTTTATTACTTTCTCTCACATCGTTTCAAGGTGATCAGTCTTGAGTCTGCTTCCTTAATTTTTTTACATTGACTCTATCTCGGACATCATGATCTGAGGGACCCGACCCAGACTTCGTACTCTTATACCTACTTTTCAATACAACATTGGTGGCATAACTGTTACTACTCATCTATAGTAAAAATCATACAGTATGTTATACAGGCCTATTTTTTCCCCTAGTAAATCGCATTCGTCTAAAGCTCATCATTAAGGCCTCTGTTTTTGATAAATTAGAATATTGCAGTGTCATTCTCGGCAGTTGCTCCAATACATCGTTCCAACAGATATACTGTTCATTTTAAATAGATGTGCTCGTGTAGTCCGACATCTCCCAAAGAACAGTCTTGTCATTTTTAATGTGTTTAGAGATCTGCACTGGCTCCCAGTTGAACGTCAAATCAAATTTTAGCGTCATTCCTTTATTCACATATAAAAGCCAACCTCCATTCTATCTCTTCAAGCTTGTCAGACACGATGTCGGCATCTTATAAATCTTCCAGGTATCTTAGATCGCATCAGAAAAGTAGGCTCAATCAACCTATCGCAAAGGTCTTCTTAGCTCATGAAGCATTTTCCTAAACTGCACCACAAACTTGGAACAGTCTCTATTTGACTTGTCGATAATAATTTTACTTTGTTAATTTCAACCGTCTACCGACTTTCTCTATTGTGTGTTTTTCTTAACAGATGCTGTTTTTATATTTATATATGACCAAAAGGTCTATGCCCACCTAGAGCTCGTCACGCAAAAAGTTAATTACATTCATTTCAATGAGCCTATTTCCACTGAGCTTAACGGGACGCAACGCAACTGAAGTTGAAATTATTCAACTTTTTCTTGGACACCACGCGACGAATTTCAATATAAACACTACAATAAATGATGAGACATAATTCATACACACGTTCCTGCACATTAAAGTGAAGAGTGATAGAGGGCACCTCAGTAACACAGACTGTATGCATTGGTCGTGAACAAACAATAGCTACCTGTATACTTATCTCCCCAATCTAAACGTGACACCGGGCTGCACAAATATAGCTGGTTAAACAAATATAGTACGTGGTCTGTTCATATACAATAGATAGACATATCTCTATAGATCCATAATAGCACATGATATTTCGTCGCGTCGAGCATAGTGGGAACTAACATTTTGCCGCGCGGAGCTCCGTCGTGTTTCGTCGCGCTGCGTCGCGTTGCGCGGTGGGTATAGGCCTTATGTATATATATATTAGATAATTATATATAATCAAATAACTACATTGGAACTATATATAATGACCCAAAACATTGTTAATAAAAACACTTTTAAAAGACAGAAAATTTTATATAAATGTGTTTAATGTATTGGCATCATATAATAAAACTGCATAGATTAAAATGTGTGCATGTGGAAAGTAAACCTATATTTCAATTAGAAAATGTGTGTATATATTGTATGTTTTGTAACTAATAAGTAAATACTATATGCATAATTATCATAAAAAGATATTGTAACATTATCTTTTTTATTATAGTCATATAGATAAATACATCTTTTTCAAAGATTCATATGTATAATTTAACGAGTGGAAAGTATAGAAATCTAGTGTGCATTATCATGGAAGAAAATATTTGCTTCAAAATAAAAATGAGAAAATATGTTTTTCCTGGTTTCCCATAAATATTATTCTCATTTGAAGGGAAGAAAGTCAGGATAAAAGAACAATAATCTGAATAAGCTACAACTACGTTAAATATATGATTTACTACGTAGGCTTTTATACAGAATTGCTATATTCCAATTAAATATGCAGTCAAATAAAAAAACACTGTATAGGAAATTTTATGTCTAAGAAATTAGTTGCAAACTCAAGGGATATAAAACTTAAAGAATTGATAAATTAATATATAATTGATTAAAACAGTTCAACGTTATATTTATTTATACGTTTCTTATCATAATGTTATGTTGAAGTAGTATCAAAATATACTAAAATTACCATTTTAATTATTTGTATTATATATATATACTGTTAAAAAAGGCTTGGGAAATATACGATTGGCTTGCCAGCCGGTTAGAGCTATAAAATTGTTATGTTAAAAAAATACCAAGCCATTAAAAAAATCACGCTAGCAAGCCAGTTGAGAGGGTTTCTAATAAGCTGGCGGCGTACACTGGCTTGCGAAATATATAATCGGCTTGGGATTAATTTTCAATTAAAATTTAGGTAGCCAGTCTGTTAGAAATGAGGTATTATTATGTCATACATGTGTGAACCAATCGAGGATAATCTTATTGTTCTGGA
>JAUZND010049865.1:0-19671 GCA_034780555.1 Coelogynopora nodosa | reverse complement strand
ACTACTATAATGCTACCATTGTCTTTATTATCTGAATGAACTCCTATAATGCTACCATTGTCTTTATTATCTGAATGGTATATAGGAAGTAGGGGGGGGGGGGGTATGGTCTATTTTTAGCCATGACTCACATATCTATTTATAACTGCGGTCGAATCCACTCTTCCTATACTACTGACCTGTACACCTTGAAGCCTATTAACGAAGTTATTGTCAAGCCAACAATTAATGAAATCTAGTGTTCGATCCTTTTTTCCCGTGGTAAATAAATAAGGCAGTCGCAATCACGAGTCTTTTGTATCGTATAGCGGGGTTTAAAGGGTACGTGAATTGCAGCATCTAAAAACATGAAAACATGCACCCATATTCTTCCATAAGCTTGATCGCAAAAGTAGTCGTCCAATTGAAATTGTTGAATTTAAATAAATGGTTAAAATGTTTATGTTATTGAAACAAAATTATTTTAGACTAGACTAAAATATATAAAATATTAAAAAAGTATAACATTTCGAAGTAAAGGTTTAGAGTCGCCATGATGTAATCAATATTACTATGATAAAAACAAAGCACATTAAAAAATACATAAATAGATAAAAAAAAAACAATTTAAAGTAACAATTATTTTTCGAAATGTTGAACTTCATATATATGGAATTAGATGTCACAAACAAATTTTAATAATAAAAGTGTTTGTTATTTGCAAAAGTTATCATTAGTTAGAAATTATCGACATGACATTAAATGAATATATTTATTTTAAAAAATTACTTCTTTTTTTTACTAAAAATTGTTTTTAGTTTAAAGTTATACTTATAGGCACTATATAATATGCCATTACCGATTTTTAAAAGGTTATATTTTCGCAGCTGCACATTTTTATTGTATATTAACTTTTAAGTATTTATAAGTATAAATTAAATACTACTCGCAAAAACAATATCAAACTATTAATAAGAAAAAAATACAATATCGTACTTTGAATATTAGAAAAGAAAAAGTCAAAATAAATAAAACCGTTCAATTAATATACTACTGAAAGACGAAACATCGCTGTTCAGATCTCCCTGCCGATGAATATGCTTCAGTAGTATATTTGAAAGGTTTCATTTATTGTGACTTTTTCTTTTTTAATACCAAACTATATAAAAAACACTGACACATGTAAAAAGATCCAACTGTGATTTTGTAACCGACTGCCAAATAGTCTAAACTGCAATAAAAAACGATTATAATAGAAAGTGTGCATATAATTTGCAACTAAACATCAATCGTCAGCGCCTCATTCAATATAATGCTGTTTACATGAACAACATGTCTAAATACAACATGATTATTCTATCCACGACAGAAACAGGAATACCAAATTTAGCCCTCTCTCAATATTACACCGAAGAACATTCATTCCATAATCCATTTTCAGCTATTGTTTTTCTTCCTCATAGGTGGTCCAGAAACAAATATATTTAAAGATTTTTATTGTCTATATTATGGTCTAAATTTTACATTTCAAATTCTTCACACCATACATTATTATCAACCCACCATAACCATGACAATAACTAGTTGAAATATTGTGAAAATAAAGTCAGAAATCCCTACAAACATTGATAAATATTACATTTAATTTCTACTTTATCTGTACAAAACTATAACATAATAAGGTAATTGAAATTGACGACAATTATAATCCAACAAATTCGGAGTTCCCCATTGGGAAGAAATGGGTCAATGTAAAACTATTTTCAGTGGATTGAATAAAACCTGATTATCTATCTGATGTATAAGTGACCAGAATTCGACAAACGGCATTAGAATGCGATACCGATCAGTACCATAATATTATGTTCTATGTAAAGAACTCTTTCCGTCGGAACCATGACAGAAGCTGTTCAATAATATTGAATCAAAAAATAAAATGATTACCTTCCGCAAGCCTACTTAGGTGAAGCAATACTCAGGTGGCAATTACCGGAACACACATCTACTCACCTTTATTGTCGAGATCTTTACGAGTTGAGATCTCGGGATCGTCCAAAGGAACCACGAAATCAGAATTGTCGATCTTCTCACCGTATTCGTCCCAAGTACGCTATAAAGATAAAAGAAAGAAGGACCAATTTACCTTAACTGGGTCGCTTACGTAAATGCCTAATCTCTCTGGTCTATCATTCAGTAAAGTTAGCCCACAGACATTATACAGTTTAAAAACTCTTTTTATTTGGATTCTTATATTAAAAATTTTAGTCTGAAATAAATAAATGTAACTATAATTTCATAATTATCGTAATATGACCAATTGGTTTTAACTATATAAATTTGTAATTTTTGTTCATAAATTCAAATAATCTAAAAACCAATGTAAAACATCTTACAAAGAACAATACTTAGAAAGAAAACGTTTAATTAGCAGAAAATCTCAACCACTTTTTTATAAAAATAATATCAGAGTTAAAAAATCTAATAGGGCCTAAAGCATCTATCAGAAGTGAAATAAAAAAATAGGATATCTTTACTAAAATTATATCAGTTTCATGTGTAAACTAAACTCCATAGGATTTAATATATGGAATTAAAAATCCGAAATTCATTCAATAAATCTATAGATTAAGCAATACAAATAATACAAAGAGGTTAAGTTAACGTCGTCAAAATGAATATAATCCACTATAAAAAAGCAGTAAAAAGAATGAAAGAAGATAAAATTGCCGATCTAGATTTCACATATTTTATCAGAGAGAGAGAGAGATAAGGAAGAGTTAGAAGGAGATAATACTTACTCAATATTAACACAAAATCATTTTATAAAAATCCAAATTACAGCAATGTAACTGCACACCGACCAAAAAGAGACGACAACACCAATAGTCCCCCACTCAGTTTGAGCACAAAATGTGGTGAATGATAGAACGATCGAACGAACGAGCGAGCGAGTGTGCCACCCACCTTCTTCTCCTGGAAGGGGAAGAGCATCTGCGTCCTCTTGGTGGCCCGGAACCACTGTCCTCCCGAGTGTGTCTGGGCGCCTGGCACAATGTCATAGACGGGCTGGTGGTGCCGGCCCCCCAGCCCCGTTCCTCCTCCCCCCAGGAGAGTGGTGTCCAGCGGACCACCAGTCGCCGAGGGTAGGAGGGTGGTGTTGGCGGGGGCCTCCTCCATCATCATCTCGTCCTCCGAGCTGTCGTCGGCTTCCAGCATCGTGAGGTCGTCCAGTCGACGGCGGGAAATCTCCGTCTGTGGGTCTGGTGGGAGTGGCACAAGTTGGGAGATAGAAATACAAGATATCAGAGAAACATTGAAACTGGATGTTTTGTATTTGTTAAGACATGCTATAGCGTTCTCAAACGTTTTTTATGAAAGATTCTGAAGGGGTGCATTCTGCAACTCCAAAAAATAACTTCATAAATGAAGGAAATATGCAGTTATTTTATATATTAACAGAAAGTAAATTTTTAAAAAATAATAATGACACCTTATGCTTTTGCAGTTGTAATAATTTTGTCGTATAAATAATTCCGAGGACAATTTTAAACAATAATTAATAAAAAGGAGAAAATAGCATTTGAATTTAAAAAATCTAAAATCACTTTTTGAACAGAAGTTATCTTTATAATACAGAATCCATCCATCCAGTATCGTTGGTGTACACTACTATCACACAAACAATATGGAGAGACGTCTTAACCAGCAGTGTTTTTGCTTTTCACAGTTTTAACAGAATAGAATTCCAGGACTTTTAATAACTTTTTTCCAAAATATTAAAATGTATTTCGAAGAAAATATCAAAACTATTCAATAAAATATTGTACATTTAAAATGATATTCCTTCAAAATTTGGATAATAAATTGAGATACACAATATAATATATAAAGTTATATCGAATATTTCAATCCTATTTCAGGATAAATACTAGAAAAATTAAAACGTACGGAATTAATGTTGATTGATTTAGTAAATAAGTCGCTTTCCGCAGCAGCGTTTGTAAATAAAAAAGATAACGCTAACTGTGTAAATGTATAACGGAAAACTCTTAATCAAGCATCAGAAATCAAAAAAAGATGTTCGGTAGATAATTTTTTTCTTGATTAAGAATTTTCGGTGATCATTGCAATTATGAAATCAAAGAGCCTGTGTTGTAAAAGCTTTATTTTTTTTAATTAAAAAAATATTTGTCATAAGCATCTCTTGTTTGAAAGAAATATAACATTTATTAAAATTTATACAATTTTTTGTTTCTATGTTTTAAAATATTTTTTCAAATTGACAGAAAATACATTCATTTATAAAAATTTGGACAGTTACCAAAAAACAAACAAAATTCAAAAAAATTACTGTTTGTATTTTGGACATCGTATTTGGCCATATAGCAAGTATACAAATTTAACCAGATAATAAATATAGACATTACATCTACCAATTTCATATTGAATGCTGAGGATAAATCAATACAATGATAAATCAAACCATCTCGATGTACATTATTTTTTAATTCCCGGAATATCTTAAAAAAACATGCTTTCATAGCTACTACTAGTGAACTGTTTATAAATTAATGTTGATATTGACCATTTTGCAGGTTTTTATGTACAAAAAGTTGTGCTGTTCACTATATTATAGGAATATAGATAAATAAAAGGTCCAATTTTTATATTTTCATTTTCAAGAAGGCTATATTCTCTAAAACTAATGTTCCCTGCCGTTGTTCCCCCACGTGTTACCAACCAGCCACGCACCAGTGGAGTTGAGCAGCATCGAGGTATCCCCTCCGGCCCCCCCGCCAGATAGGAGGGGGGCACTGGCCTCCTGCAAGCGCCGCAGCTCCCAGAACTCTTCCAGCTCCTCGCCCGACAGACGGACCCGACGTCGCATGTCTAGCCGGAGAGTTCCTGGATGTGTGGGTGGGGGGACGATGGCAGAGGAATCAGATACATTCTTAAGGGTTCGCATGACTGTAAAGGAATTAAATTGAAGACTTATCGAAATTAGCAAGATATTTTAATAGACTATATGAAATAAATAAACTGTTAGTTTTGTTTAAAATTCGGATGGTCCGGCCTTCTCCAAATTTTTAAAACTCTATAATGAACCTAGTCAGATTGATTCTTATCTAAAGTTCATATTCTTAAATAAAAATGCAATAAATTAAAAAATATATTCTTATAGAAACTTTAAAAGTACTGAGCCAATTAAGAATATTTTTATAAAAAAATACATTTAGACTATAATTTAGATATACAATATATATAATATATAATACATATAATAGATAGTGTAAATAAACTATACAAAACAAATAAAAAATATTATTTTCTGAATAATTTAAACCAACTTTTACATTTCACTACATAGTAAGAGTAAGAGTAAAAATTTAGGGAAATAATCTAATAAGCTTAATGATCATTCGACCTTTTTCTGTTTTCAGGATTTGATACCGACGTTTAAAGATAAAATTATAAAATTTTGACACAAAAACATAGAAAATAAAAAGAACATATTTTTATTTAAAAAAATCAAATAATAAACATCAAATTCTGACAAATAGGACGTTTTTTTAGTTAATTTAATTTTTTAGTTATAAAACATACCTTTTATAGGCTTACATAGAACGTTTTTCAGATAGACAGTGGGGTAAAATTTTTACAAACACATAATTTAGTGTATTAAAAGAAATAACATTTATTGTTGAAAATGAAGAATAATACACTGATTAACTTGTATTAGATATTTACTCATAAAACATGTTAACTCGACACATGGACAAAACACAGATTGACGAAAAAACCTATATATACATGAGAGGTCAGAAAGTGGAACATACAAATTTAAAAGTTCAATAAACATAGCTATGAAAAGAAATCAACCCGTTGAACCCTCTTATGAGAATACTGATAGTTTGGCTGACTACCTGAGGGTGGGTCGTCGATGAGGGAGCGGGCCAGCGTGCCCTGTGAACATCGCTGCGTGAGGATGACTGTGTTGTTCTCCTGCTCGCACCACTTGGCGAATAGCTGCCTGGAGAAGCCGGACTGGAGGTCGGGCTGTGAGGCCAACACCACCTGCGGAGGGGGGAGGAGATGGGAGGGGTAGTTGAGGGTATCGGCGCTTGATGGAGTTACTTCTATTTATTTCGAGTTACTTCTATTACTTGATGAAGTTACTTCTACAGCTATTGATGGAGTTATACAACAACGTTGTTTTGAACACTTTCAATTATAATTATTTAAATGCTTCGTATATTTACGTGGCTTACTATAACAACATTAGGTAACTAATGTATATTTCTATCAAAATGTCCAATATATTTTTAATACATATACAAAGAAAACAGTAAGTAAGGTCTTAAGTTTTATGTTTTTAGTTCAAGTCTTTGCATTTAAGTGAATAACTCTAACTTGAAAAAAATTTGTATTAAATTAAAAATGAAAAACATGTAATTTTACATCTTATGTAAAGGCAGTGCACATAGGAAACATTAATAAATAGTTCCTATTTTACAATAGTGCTTCAAGTAATATTTCGAATATGAAATAATTTATTTATAATTTTTTTTACTTTATGAGGGGCATTTAATTAATTGATTAATTTAACGACCATTTTACTTGGCACAAATTGAGTTAAAAATCTGACACACTCGGATAAAATAAATTAAAGTTATAGTAAGAAACATCCATTTTCCTACAATTACTGTAATTCGTTCAATTTTTTGTAAAGCATCTGTTTATAAGTTATATTGAAGACGGTAATATGTTTTAGTTTAATATATTTCTATATAATTTCATAAACGTATATAAAGCAGACATTACTCAGTGATGATATAATTAACAATGAAAAATTAACAACATCCACCAACGATTTTAACATAGAAAATTATTTTCCAATATACACACTTCAATTTTTCTTCAGTTTTTAGTTTACTTTTAAAAGGTCTAAATAAATTCACCAACACTGCATGAACCTTGATATTTGATTAATAAATCAAAACGAGAGTGGTTACAAAGTGAATAAGGTGTGATCATTTTATATTATTATAAAAAATGTCTCATTATATTTATTTTCTTTTCAAATTTTTAATAAATATTAATTCCATTTTAGTATACTGAGCTCACAAAAGTCATAATTATTCTCAATTAAGCAGAAGGACACGATAAACAGGCTACATTCTACTCGTTTCGAGGAATTACAAATAATAATGAGAAGGATTAATTTAAATAAATTTGTGAAATTTCTTTTAAACATAACACCGACGAACCTATTACTGAAGTTGTGACGTTGTCTGTATTTGAAAACAAGACTAATTAAATATTGAGGCGAGGTAAGTAGGTAAATACTTCCGGCTAATTTTTTTAAAATGTGGAACACGTCACCCCTACTAACTTAATGTTTTAATAATAAATATTATGTATTCATTTGAATTCCAATATTTTTCAAGCTAGACAAAAAGCCTGACGTTAAATGAATCAAATTAACATAAAATTATTGAACATTCTGATAAATTGTCTCCATAATTACATTTTAGACAATAATTACTAATATTAACCAAAAAAATTAAATAGTTATTATAATTATAATTAAAACATTAAGAGATTGCTATGAAATTTACCAAAAGAGAATGAATGAATAAATACAGGAAAGATAGGGAAGTCGCCTTCTTACATTTATAACATTCAACCCATTTTATAAAAATAGGCAGTCATATTGTCATCCCGTAAAATTGTAGTCAAACTAAAAATCGAAAAAAAACTAATATGAAATCAAATGCAAGTGTACAAATATATATATCATATAAAAAGGCAAACTATAAAAAGGGCCTATAATCAAATTAATGACCACTAAGAAACCTATTAATATGTAATCTCTAAAACAAGTTTATTACGTCCTGCCCAGTTTAGAATTTCTTTCTAATATAAAACTAGCCATATTTTTAAATAATTTAAATATTTTATTATATATATATAAATAATTTAATTAATTAAAAAAATTAAATAATTTATATATTAATATATATATAAATAATTTAAATAACTCACTGATATAATACATACTAATCAATAAAAATTATTGCAAAATTGAAATTGCATCACATCATATTAATGGTGAATTAGCTTGTGTTGAGACTATTCAGAGTTGGCGAATTTGCAAAAGCCGTACATTTCTCTATTATCCATAACAAAGCCATCCTAATTAATCCTGACACCCACCTTGGGATCGGGTACATTCTCCAACTGGTCGATAGCGTGACAAAGTTGCATATGACGGAAAGCGAAAGGGTTGGTGCGCTGGTCCTCGAAAGCGCGCATCACCTTCTCCGACATCCACTCAACCTGCGACTTGGCGAAGTCGACCACGTTCTGAGCAACGTTGTTCAGCAGGGCCAGTCCGTAGGCCATTAGACCAGAGTCCTGTCGTTATTATAACAAGATGTTGAGGCATACTACTTGTCAGTAGCAAGTGACACAGATACTGTATTATTATCTTGAAAGAAATAGCAATTCAAAAAGAATGCTGAATATTTTAATTCATAATATTGCTATTAGTGTCAATAATTATAATTAATTATTATGATAATCACTACCAAAATTAAATTATTTTTAAAGTTACTGACAAATAAATTATGAAAACGGTAACAGACATTTTTATAGCTAATTTGTTATAATAATGTGATACAGCTATCGCCTGTAGCAACATGTCTACAAATCATTGTAATTAGTATACCATGTTGTTAATTATTAAATTACAACTATTTAGTAGCGGGACTCAATTATTTGGCAGATCAAATATGTGTATGAAAAGGATTTACTAATAGATACTTTCTTCTATCTCGAATATTTTACATTACGTAAAACTAAATTTGATTTTTCCGGATTTATTAGTAAACAAATTTTAAACATGTCTTTCGTGTCGCTCACTGTAAATAAAGGATGTACAACTTATATATGCCAACGAAAAAGTAATGAAATACCCATAGATAATTATAATTAATTGTCCATATAATTTTTCACTCTTGACATTTAATTAATATTTTGAGATGTTAATGTTTAATAACATCTCAAAACTTTGGCAACACTGTATTTCGTCCAGAGACTTCTTACTGAGGGAGGGGGGAACCCCTGCAAACGCGACCACAACAAACGCGTGACGAACCTGATTGTGCCAGAGCTGCTCCAGGAGATGGGCCAACTCGAGACACCTGCCCGCGGTATCCACGGTGATAAGAACATTCCCGCCACGACGCAGCGTCTGCATGATCGACTTCATCAGCAGTTCATCACGTGTGCGCCGGCGTGACTGGATGGAGTGTAGAGTGGAGGGGTAGGGTAGACTACACAGCTAGAACTTTGCCTTGGGCATATTATAGAGAATGTGTCAGAATAAGTTGTCCTACGTCGTCTTATAAACAGTATTATCAAGCCTATATGAGAGCAGGGAGTGGGAATATCAAAACTCTTTGCATGGGACTTTAAACCTAGGGATTAAATTCGTACTGACCTTATGCGTTGGGACTCTTTTAAAGACATGCATCCCAGCTTTAGCTTTTTTATATCCTTCGCAATATTATGTAGAATGAATAACGAACTAATAGGTCTGGCAATATTATAAAATCTGGATTCATTACAAAGGCGACATATTAAACTAATTTGTGACAGCATTATCGAACAAAATACACGAAAATCGAAACATGAAATGCAGCAAACGAAAACGTTCGATAAGAAGTGAAGAATCTATAAAATATGTATTATTTACAATAACTACTTGCAAAGATTATGTTACATATTATGCTTCTATCATACTACACAGGAAACATATGACAATATATAAAGGAATAGATACATTTGCACATAATTTTCTACATTGTAACGCCTCTTTTATCTAAATAATAAAACATTTTATGTTATATAATAATTTATAATGAAATCACCTTTATAATTATAAGTGAGATATAAGCAGACAAAGTGTCAATTAATATTTTGCCATCTGAAGGGATTTCAATTTCGCGTTTGCCAACCTTTTGATTGTTCTCCTTTTTAACGGGATTGTCCTCTTTTGTGCTCTACATTTTGCACGTATTAGAGGTTGTTTATTGTTTATTAACGAAGAGCTTGATACATTTCACAGTGATACCTTCAACAAAATGTCAAGTGACGTGATTAACAGCGTAGCGCACTGCGCTATCATGGACATCGTCTCGTGAAGTATGTTTGTTACAACAACAACAAAAAATCTCATTAATTCAAAGTGACACTGAATTGATTCATAGCCGAATTAAGGTGAAGTTAAACGCACATTGATTTCAAAGGAACCATTACCATTTCACACAACCTTGTAAGATAGTAGTTTTGAGGTACGTGCAGTTTGCAAATATATTGTGTTAACCATGGCATATAATTGATAGACTGGGAATACGCGAAAATAAATTTTAGCACAATTTATATCAATAAATATTTTTCATAATATAATTTAGATTGGTTTTGTAAAATTAGAATTTTGACTTATTAAAATAATATTTTTGTATATTTCTATATAATTTATAACAGTTTTTTTAAATGAGTATAGTTTTTTTTATAAATCCATTAAAATTAGTATGTAAAATACTTATTTTTTTACAATACGGTCAAAAGTAATGTTCTTATAATTCTTCTGACCAACAAAATGTTTTATTATTTTCTTGGATCAATTTATTACATCATTTTCTACAGTCTGACGCTTTCTTTCACGATAGTATAGAAGCGATATAAATATAGCATAGTTGTAAAATGACAAAATAGCATTAACTTAAAAAAAGCTATTAATATACTATTTTACCATATACGAATGTCTTCACTTTATGATGACAATATTAGCACTAAAAAACGTCAGCATAATATTTCAGTTTACTTTTTTAATTCCAATACATTACTGATTAATAAACACAACATGAAAGATGCAGTAAAATTTAACTAAGTCATATAATAATGGTTGATTTATTTTTAATGATAATATTGTCTGGATATATCAAAATGCCCACCACGTTCGTACAAAAACCAGGCAAAGGGGGTTGCAATAAATGTAAAGTTTTCTAATAATTATAAATACCCCCCCCCCCCCCCCCATCTCCAAATTATTCAACTATTCTTATTTAAAGTTTTCTGATGACATAAATATATTATGTTAGCATCAACAGTTTTAATTAAAATGTATTGTATATTATTTATTGTTATGGAAACATGGAAAGTAACTAAGTTCCATTTATGTCAAGGTAGAAATATATATATTTTAATAATTTGAATTGTGAAGAACTCTTGTTGCTTATTACTGAAAAAAACTCAAAGAGATAAAGATACCCTAATGAAAAAGTACTGCAGAAATGTATACGAGTATGCACTACTATCGGTATATAAACAACCACACACATTTTACTGGAACATCATACACATAATACTTTGAAGGGTATAAAAGTTCAGTTTATGCTAATCATAAATCATTCTAATTTGATGTACCGTTCAAAATAGAAATAAGTAAAAAATTATATTTGATAAATTTATCAAACAAAAAATTATACACGATTAATTTTGTTGATCCATTGTGAAATAAAAAATAAAGTACACTATTTTATGTCATATAAATCTTTGGTTTATAAATTCTTAAAATTTAAATTATGAAAAATATTACAGTATCTTAAAATACAACAGAAATATCTTCAAAATCCAAAAAAACACACATAAGGAAATATTACCGTACCACACATACCAGCACTGTTTCATAATAAAATATTGTGATTTCATTCTATCATTTTAGCAACTATGTATCTTAATTCTTTTCAGTGTGATCACCATTTAGCCATGAAAAAATTCACGTATGAAGAACATATGAAATTCCCATATTTTTACTTACAGGTGGCCACCCTGTCTTTGCTATTACAAATGACTATAGATATTTTATCTACATGTAAACAATGGGAGGACTCCTCAAAGAACTACAGTGTGTTCAATAACCTAAGACTGTAACCCCACCTGAGAGTAGAGAGCATTGCCAGCGTCCGTGATAAGCAGATGAGGTCGCAGACACGAGTCGAAGGCGGCCCCGTTGAGATGCCGCTCCTTTTTGTGGTTGTAGTCGATGGCGTACACGATGTCCGTGTCGTCCTTCATGATCTTCCAGATGGTGCCACCGAGCATGTGTCCTATATGAGTGAAATGGGGCAACACGTCAAATACTAGTCTATATTTATATGGGTATCATTATTGAGGATTGTACACTGGTGAGATACGGAGGGAGGTTAGTGGCGCTGATGGTTCTAAGCCCTGTACCATAACAGAAACTGGCTTATGGTTCCTTTATTACTTTCTGTCCTTTGGCTTTCGTTTTTCTCATGTAGGCTCTGGTTTGGCAGGTTCCACAGGCGTGACTAACCTATTGCAGTGTGTACAAACGATTGCTCGGATTGTTGTTTTATCATTGCTTAGTCTGGTTTTGTGGATGCCTGTTTGTACAAATACTTGCTAGAACCTAAATTGTGTACTCTATTTTCCCAATATAACAAGTTCTTATTACATTCTTAAACATAACTTATACAATATGATTTTATGGTACATTACGCAGTACATTGTCTGAATGACAGAAGTCCAAATAATGTTTATACAAACCTAGTTTAAATATTATGACTTTTGTGACATTTAGTAAAACGAAACAGTTTTAATGGTTGCATTTAGTAAAACTTAAATATAATATATTTTAAAACATTTCATAAAATAATATTGACATAAAACATAATGGCGCTTTATTCCATATATCTATTTATATTAGATACAAATATAATATGATGTTATGTTTTAGTTGCAGTGTTCTATGCATGGTGCATGTATATATATATATAAAGATATAAAGATATAGAGAAAGATTGAACTCAGCTCCACTCAAAATAAGTCAAAATTATAATAGAAGAAGCCCTTCTGAAAAAAAACTGGCTAGTGACATACATTAAAAAATTCTAAAAACGAATGGTACTATTTTTTGATCAGATCTTTCAGAAATTATTTCTAAGTACCATCCATCTTATAATCTAGACACAATTTGCGCATAAAATGAAAACATGCCAAAAATGACCTCAACATAAGGCTCAAATATTCCTTTAAGTAAACGAAAAAAATTCTAAAAAGAATCTGATTAATTTCATCAAACCGCTCTGGTATTGAAGTAATCATTCTCCTCCGGGACAATTCAATTTTTGATCATTATTAGATTTGTTACTGTCGATATCAAAGTCCAATATATATATACACATATATATATATGCTGAACGCACTTATCGAAACTGTTTGTTTAATAAAACATAATAAGATAAAGGAATCGATTCGTGCATTTTTATAGACTAGAAAAAACATCTGTAAAATGAAACGATTAGTTAAGTATCGATAGAACCAGTTAAACCTAACTATATTTACACCATTTTATAAAGGTTATTGTTTTATTCAGCATGAACGTAACAAAGACATGTACAATGCTCAACTCAATTATAATATGCATAGTATTGTAGTTATATATAGGATGTTTGCAGATTTTTCAGCTTCATATTACAGGTTTTTGTAGATTATTCAAATACTCAATTCCAAGGCTTTTCAGTTGAAAATGTTGAGTTTGTAAGTTACATATTATAATAAAAGAAAATTTGAACTTACATAATATAGATCTATATATATACACCAAAAAATTTAAACTGTGAGAGGAAATGAAGAGGAATCACCCACGAAGAATATGCAATTTTAATTAAAAATAAAAATCGAGATGGTTATACATGATAGCAGTTCAAATTTCCCACCCATCTTACTGTGCTCAAAGGAAGCAATGAAGAACCAGTGGATTATGTGTATGAAGCATTTCGAGAAGGACAATCTTTTAGGATATAATAGATATTACGTAAAAAACTGTTGATTTTCCAATTAGCAGCGTTATGACCAGCCTGAAAAGCACAACTTACAATGTGCAAACCGCAAGTACATATATCCAAAAGCTCAGGAGCATCTGGATTAACTTGGAGCTCAGTTTTCAGATCACGATACATTTTCAGATTGACAGAGGGTCCATCCATAGACAGCTGTAGGAGTTTAGTAAATGGCAAATCACGTAAACCTTCCTTTAAGGCATCTTACAAATCTGCTGCACGACTTAGATTGAGAAATAAAGAGGTTAAATATCGTGTAGAAAACTTCATTTTCTATTGACCAATATTTAACAACTAGATACATCTGACAACGTTGGGCAATTTTGTTAAGGGCTTTATCAAAACAGATTACAAACACACCAGATTTCAAGATCTATCAACTAATTGTTTCCTAAACACTGGTGCCAATCCATAATTTGCTGTATAAACTATGTTATCAAGACCAAGGCTAAATTGTTTTGCAATTTTACTTTCTGAAACATTTCCGCAAACAAATCAGATAGCCAATCATACAGTTCGATTGGACATCTTGCTTTGTATGACTTTCATTGTCCATATTATTTCTATCCTTTCTGTATCATCTTTAATATAGAGAGGTACTGATCTGCTTGAGGATGTATATTATGATGTAGGAGTTCCTCTTGAAGAGGTTGACACAACACTAGCAGTGGTAGCAGCATTGGAAGAAGTGATGATGGTGTTAACAGTTCCACTCGAAGAGGCTGTGTTTGATGCATTGGATAAAAATGTTTTGATTTTTTTTGACTGGCTTGTAAATCCACTGCACTTTTGTGACCCACAGATATATTATGGCTTTTGATAGCTTGTGCCCCCATATTACTAGTAATGGAGAAATGTTTACAACATCAATAACATAATTAAAGTCAAATTGTTGATTATTACTATTTTCATATGTAAGTTGCATTCATTTTCAATGAGTGAATTGGACTCTAAAATATATTTAAAAAGTTACCTAAATAATCATTAATCAATTAAATAACATTTATCAAAATTTAGAGTGCCTAACACTGGCAAGACTATATTACTGGTTTTTCAAGTCATTTCAGGTATATTGTGTCATTCCAGGTTTTTCCAGGTCGCGGACATCCTGTATATATAATGTTATAATGTTTATAAATTGGTTTAAACATTATAAAAAACGCTTAACTGTTTTAACCCGCGACCAGTCATGCAAACCTTCATGGATTGCTTATCAGGGAAGGCAATTGTTCCACTGTACACTGAAGTTATCCCGTTATATCTATAATACAATGAATATATCAAATTAAAGGTTGGGTTACTGCGGCTAATTAATTACCTTTTATACAATTATGGTACAATACTAAATGTGCACAATATTTGAGGTCTTTCGATAATAGAGTGGAAACAAAAGTGTATATAATTTCAATCAATATAGTGAGCTTAAAATTTGTTATCACTTAATTGACATATTTTTCTAATCTCCCTTAGTATTGACATCTAAAAATCTATAAAGTCAATAGTATAATAATTGATCGTGATTAAAACATATTTCATAAAATTTGCCTAATAGGCTATATTATAACCTAGGCTAGAAAATATTCGCATTCCAATTTTTGCGTAGCCTTAATAGTATTTTCAGATAGTTGCTAATCTATATGATACAACTCATTTCGTCTCCCACGGGTGGGTTAACTATTAGTACGAATTGTCACGGCAAATAATGATAATGGTTTCTACAAAAGGCAAAAACTGTTTATTTATCAACATATTTATCACTACAACATATTATGTTATTATTATAACTTAATCGATTGAATCGTCTATTGCGGAAATGTCATAACAAATTTTATAAAGAATTAATGATAGCCGTCTCTCGGACAAATCGAAACGCAAAACATAAACACATATTAGTCTGAAGCACTATTCAATGTGTGATTGACTTCTACAACGGAAAAGGCGCCTTGTGTGCAACATAGAATTGTTTAGCCAGAACATAGAAAACAAGAACGGGTTATACAGGAATTATTAACGAACGATAGATCAGAGGTTTAGAACCGGGGATATAGTGCAAAAATAACTTCCTTGTGGTTGGTGTTGTGTCGCAGATAGATCCGAATGTTAATAATTATTAAGTTATCGATCGGTTTAGTTATAAAATAAATAATATATTCCAATCTCCATGTTCATACTCAATATTAGTTTAAGGCAGTTATTGATTTTAGATCAAGATAGAAAACGTTAGTGTACAATGATAAATCACTTTATTACTTTATAAGATATCATTATTGTTGATAAATGACATAGTAAAATAAATTATTAATGTTTAAACTAATGGCTAGTAGTGTAAAATAAATCAGATGAGCAATGTCCTAATAATATCTAATAGCATTATGTACGTTAAATATAACAAATAGTATTACAATTTAGTAACTCGAACATTTACAGCTCAATTCAATAACTAAGGAGTCGTTCACAGTAAATAATTGAAAAAACACAAATTCCCTTTTTTATAATGTTGAATGCTTTAATAATAATACACAAAAACAATTAAATTAAAAAATAGACACGATGACCGAACATTTTCAGCAAAATTATACAAGAGTATATCTTTTCTCTTAATTAAGTTGTGCTAATTAAATTGGGATATTTATTTACAGACTTTTTGATTTCTTATATACACGTCTAGATATTCATTAACACAAAATCAACAACAGTGTTAAAAACACAGGAGTGGCAACACTGCATACCTCTGATTCATGAAAGTGGAATCGAATTTTCTTGTTTTCGTTTAGATAAGATGAGACAGACGGCACTTTAATTTTACAAAACAATGTATTCGATGAATCAAGATTTTTCAAAATTAATACTTCAGTACAGAAAGTGTAACTTTTTAACAGCTCGATATAGTGGAATGATGTTGACTGCCAAAAATCAAAATTATAAGCAATATTTATATAGTGCTCCAAAAGACAAATATTGCACGATAATATATTTAACGATTTCACAAAAACGAATAATGAATGTAAATCTCTGGATCGTTCACTTTCTAAAATATAAATTTACAAATCACGCATTATAAAGTAGCCAGATTTACCACAATAGTCTGAGGTTTCGTTGTTGAATTTACCTCATTTGATTTTTTAACATTCTGTCTCAGTGTCCATTTAGTTTAACAACATGCGCCTACACTATAAATATTTCCGTGACAATTTCATGTTAAGTGATTTTCAAGGGTACGAATACACCCTGAGAACAACAACCACCACCCAATTCTCACCGACCCGACCCCAGTACCTACCTGCCGGCAGCGGTGTGATCGACAGGCCCTGGCCCTTCCCGTGCAGGTTCACCGTCTGCTGGTACTTGACCTGCACCACTAGCTCGAAAGCCGCGTCCACATCATCCAGTGAGAACATGGTGAACTCCTCGCAGCTCTGCCGCGACTGGAAGGCATCGTACATGAACATCTGGCCCATCTTGTACACCGGGGTAGTGGCGTAAACTGGGCAGCGTAGGCCACACTTGCCCACGAGGAAGGGCAGCCCCCCCAGATGGTGCGGGTTGGGGTGGGTGAGCAATACGGCATCGATCAGCTTGACGTACTTCTTCACCTCATAGATGAAACTAGGCGTAAAGTCCTCGTCCCAGCCGCAGTCTAGTAGGAAGTGGAACTCGTCAATCTACCGGAGGGCGGGATGACAGACACGACGGCTAGCCTGGATTTGTGTCACATTAACAATGACAAACACAATCTCATATATAAAAAATTAAATAGTTTAAAATTGAAATAAATGTACCCATAGAGAAATATAATGCTATCCATGCCCACTGGGTTCTCGCGTAAATTTAACAAAAAAATCCAGACAACAGTTCAAGTTTCCAGCAGATGCCTGTTGATTATTTAATAGTGAATAGTTGTTATCATTTTGTGTAAAATTTAAATAACGTTTTTTTGCTAAAGAGAAATTTTTTCGGTACAGTCTAAATAATTACAAAACATACCTTTATATAACAATGATAAAAATATAGGTTAAATTTTTGGGGTTAAAATAATAGGAATTTCGCCGCAGCAAAAAATAATTTCCCCTTTAGTTGTCAAAATTCCTTGACATTTCAAAAAGTATTGGGTAAAAAATGAAAATTCCTTACATTTCTATAAAATTTCAATCACATGGTATATTAATAATTTTCTTAGGAGATGCCGAATAATTGGTAAAACTTTTATAGATCAAAATTATAAATATCTTTCCTCAAAACCTTTAAATTAAAAATATTATATTAAATATAGAAATAAAATAAAATTATAACTTTTAATTTTTTAATAAATAGTTTCCAGACTAAATATGTCAAAAAGGAAATACATGTAAACATCAAAATCAATAGAAAACATATATTTATCAACCTTCATTAAAAATAAAATTATGTTTAATTAAGAAATCCTGGAATGGTTTCATATATTAAGACTATTAAAACGAAAAAATTAAATTAATTGATTAAATCTATAATCTTTTTAGTAGTTTTAAATTCAACCCCTCCTGCTAAAGTTTACTAGTGTTACAGAAGTGCGTGGGTTTCTTAAGGATAAATCATTTAATATAATTATAACAAAAACACTAAAAAAATAACAACATAAACATACAATTTTTTACTGACTGATTTTGTTAACTCATCATCGCAACATTTACCTGCAATAAATAACATGGTGGTCCCTCTGATTGTGAGCCAGAAAATGTGTGAACTTTGATAATTGAGGTAGCCATCACTGAAATTAAACTGTAACAAACACACAATAAATAGTGTAAGGTAGGTACTATACATATTTCTAAATGTTTTCAGTTTTTAGTAAATAATGTTTACATAAAATACTGACAAGTTTTATGTCATCTTATTTCAAACAATTTAAAATATTTACTTCAGTATTTAAATCAATTTATGAAAAGTACTAAAGCTTGTAATTATATAACTGTAAAATATATTAAAAATTATAAAAACTGTACATATATATAATATTCATGATTGGTACTATTTATGTATATAGTGTTAACAACACCCATAATATGAACGCTATTATTTGCAGTAGATAATTAATCTGAAATGCAACAAACTATTTTTTTTCAAAAAACGTCAGTATAAAATGACATTTAAAATGGAACATGTCATCAATTTGCCAAACTACTGACAATGAAACTGTTAGTGATATTAACAAAGTAATATATTTTACATTACTACACTAAAATTTATGTAAACAAAATTTTAGTTGTATTCCAAAAGTGACATAGAAGACAATTTTTTAAATAACTATAGGTGAGGTGTTACAATTTATTTTTTATAGTTCAGTGCATCTAATAAGCATCAACGAAATTTGCAGGAAATATAAAAGTTGTAAATAGTCTCATCATTATGTATTAAAATTCTCAATAAAATGAGAATAAATTTATGGAAATCCTAAACTTTGTGGACTTATAAATGCCTTACTAGTTTTACTTTACAAATATCCATAATATTGAAATGTAAGAAAAAATAATACAAGTAGTATGTGAAGGTGGACTTCTACCCCATTCGTCATCAATGGTTGATTTTGCAGCAGTCCATATTTAACTAATAACCCCTCATACCAGAAATATTATACAAAGAGACACTTTTGCAGATAAAATCCATTCCACATCCAGCACTACTATAAATGTTCATGTTCTTACACTCAGGGCACCTAACAACCCCCTTCAAAATTTCCGGAAAATATTTTTAGCTCCTCCACTATCCAACGTAATTTATGGCG
>JAUZND010049854.1:0-19672 GCA_034780555.1 Coelogynopora nodosa | reverse complement strand
CCACCACCCTCCACGCCTCACCCCCCCCACTCCAAACCTCCTCAACCACCCTCCACGCCCCCCCCCCCTCAGGCGGACTTCTCCTCCAAGTCCGACGTATGGGACTTCGCAGTGACTCTCTGGGAGATCCTCACCTTCTGCAGGGAGCAGCCCTTCCAGAACCTGACCGATGAACAGGTCCTCTTCAACGCCTCGCTCCTCGCCGCCGATGACCGGAGAGCTCATCGCCTCCTGCCGCCCTCCTGCTGCCCCAAGGAGACCTTCGATCTCATGCTGAGCTGTTGGCAGAGGAACGACCTCCACCGACCCGCCTTCCGGGAGATACACATGTTCCTCGAGAGGAAGAATTTAGGATACAATCCGCGGCTGGAGCCAGCGCTGCACAACTCGAGCCAGTCGTCAGGTTCCACGGTTGGTCCCGGGGGCGGCGTCGGTGCCGGTGACCAACTCGCCGCTTAGTTCTTGACGATGAGAGAGAGTGTGTGATGTTGTATTAATTTCCACGCACTGCTTCTACCGCACGACTCTGTGAGCTTCCGTCACACGTGGGGAGGAGTCTCGATTGGGGCGTACTACAGAGATGATTAATTTAGACCTTAAAGATTGGTAACTCGTAAGTATCACTACTTAAAATGAAGTCTGTTTTCCTTAATTTACAATTTGAAAAATAATAAATTGTTACTTTTATAATAGTATAATGTAATTATGAACGAGAACTAAAAATCTAGATTTTTTAGTAATCAATGCAACATTTTCTTTAATCTCTTTTTCATCGTCCAGTAAAAATAGTGTGATTTTTGTCATTTAAATTTAAAACAATAGAATAATTATCAATAATTAATATAAACAATAGATTTACGACCATAATTGATAATTTCTTTATGAAACCTATATATATATATTTATATTTACATGATTGAATTTCCTTATAATATTTCTAATAGGTAGTAATATCCCCATCTATAAATTTCGTCATCACCTATTTTAAGGAAATCAATCCGATAAAAGCAGTTAAAAATACGAATTATTACGATTGAGACTGTTTGAACGAGCGTTACCTATCTTTAATAGTGCATATCTGTACAACCCCTTCGGAATGTTTGCTCTATTGTCTGCCTCCCGCAGGAGCCCTTCCGACTACTGCTCCTAGATCTCTCTGACGAATTAATGAGATCATCACTTTTGTTGATCGATAGCACGAAGTATGATCTGCTGTGTGTTGTTGAAAGGTCTTTCTTGTGACTAGTCAAGGCAGTTAACTGCTAAACTATAGCATTGCTCTTCCGTCAAATCTCCCTAATTTCATGTAAAGTTTTAAATGTATGTATGTACTGACTTCTATCCATTTTCAAGCTTTATTTTGTCTTCTCGCGCTGTCGATCGTATTTTATCTTTTGTTTGCCCCGCTCCAATTCCCCCCCCCCCCCCCCTTTTTTTTCACACGGTCCTAACCCCACCAATCCTATCATCTGATGATTAGCTTTCTCTTGTACCATATTTATAGTTATCTGTAACCTTCACATTTAGAGGGAATCATGATTGAGATTTATAGTGCAATTCTATTCTGACTAACTTTTTTATTGATCTGAATATATATATATATATTATACTATTAATAATGATGATAATTTGCTTGCACATCTATCTACACAAAAGCAACTACATACATATTACTGATTTGTTTGTTTGTCAATGTTTATTAGTGACCTGATTTTTCCCAATATGAAAGAATTACTTTGTTTTTTTATAAAGAAAAAGACTCTTTTGTGTATAAATGAAATTATGACTGAACAAATAAAAAAAGTTTAAACTGAACATTGAATTATTATATTGTATATCTTGTGGTTCCATCGTCATTCACTTTTCATCGCATCGATGATTTTTAATAAAAGTCATATCTGTACATTTTTCTACATTATATAGTTATTATGTTTTTATGTATTCTTAAATGTGCATTTTGTTTTGTACAAATTATGCTTCGTTTATTTATGTTCATTTTAGATTATACTATTACTTGTTTAGTCAGACTACTTTAAGTAGTATGCCAATTAATTACCTAATATTTGATAATAATAATTTATCGCCGATTATCCATTGTAGGATGTGCACATTGAGTTTTTTTAATATTTTTTACTTGTTGAGTATATTTATAACTATAATACTAGTCCTGCACCGAATTAAAACTTGTAGTAGCCAAAAATAATAATTAATTGTACTATTTGTACTTAACTGTGAGCCAATGTGAACTATGTATAGCCAATTTTCATACACAAGATCATATTCACTTATGTGAATATCATATATAATGCGTTGATGACACATTGTTTGGCCTTTGTGGTTTTTTTTTACTTTGAAGGGTATTGTTTTGGTGGGAATTTTCAACGTAAAAATTTGAAGCCGCTCTTGTTAATAATAATTTAGGTTATATGAATCCGAAACTCTGGAAGTATTAAATATCCTATATTTAAATGGGACATTTTTAGGGATTAATAACAAATCTAATCCATAATAAATAAGATACACATTAGAATATGTTAGTATCGTCTACATTGGAGCTTGAATAATTACAGTTATTAGTAAGAAATTGCTTCGTGTTATATAATTTAAAAAAAATATTTTAAACCGCTAACGAGTTTTCTATTTTTTATTAAGACTATTTTTATTTACTATTTGTAATGTAGTATTTATAAATGCTTGTCTTTGACTTAGTGCAACCTTATATTATATATATAAATATTATGGCCGGATATTCCGAGAAGTTTTGCTAAGAAGACACCATATTATTAAATATATATTGTTTAAACGTTTACCCAAGAACTACCAAGTGGTGGGTCAAATTAAGTCCCACTTTAAAAAAGTATTTTTGTATGAAAAGTAACTAATCAATCTGAAATTCAATATTATTTTCAATGGTATATAAATTTTTAACAGAAAAAATATTTAACGATTAAGTTAGTCAATGGGAAAAATCAACATTTTAGCATATTTATCTTCACAATTTGGGATATTACACCAGTATGACAGAATTCTATAAATACTATCCTATAAAGAAATCTATTTTTTCGAAAAATACACTGTCCAATTTTGTCCTTCATTTTCCATATTTTATGGTGGCTTTTTTAAATAACAAAGGTTTAAGAGTTTTAAAACAAAGGTTTAAATCACTACAGCAACAATAGGTGTACGTTTCTTTTTGTGTTTGTTTTCAAAAAAGGGTCAAAACAATTGTGGCAAACGGTCATATTTGTGGCTTCATCCATTGTTAATACATAGATTTTAAATATAATGGTTTACTCAGGGCTGACGGACGATAGATGGATATATAAATTAATTGACAATAAACCAACCCTCATTTTAAAGGGCAAGGCGGCAGCTCCGCGCGCTAATTCTAAGGGTATATACAAGCTCCTGGGAGTGCTAGGATTAATGGGCAAATTATTTCAAACATTTTAGAGACTGTCTTGATATAGAAATTTGCAGTTTAAGGTAATCTTCACATACAAAATATCTCACTAAATTGAATTTTGATGCCATAGTGAACTCTTGTAAATAGTAATATTTCTGTGCTGACTGTTTGTAAATTACATTGCTAAATTTAATTCATAATGTTTTTTGGAAAATAGTACGACATAAATACATTTATTATTGAAAGCAAATTATAATATGGAACCGTTCATTTAGAGCTAGATCGATTATACTTAACATTTACACAGTATATTTTTATAAAATTGTAGCAAAAACAGGATTAAAATAGACAGCTGTTCACTATCGCGTACGTTTATTATATTATTAATTTTATAAATGTTCACTGAAATAACCTCGTTGAAACAATGCAAACAGTGAGATCCCAAAGACAGACAGAATTCGTTACAAAGAACATAAGATAACACAGAATCAAGATATTATGTGACTTTATTAAAAACAAGAACAGCAACATGTAGTTAACTTGATTAATACAGTAACAAGGAATGAAAGTACAGCTTATTGAACATCGAATACCTAACAGTATAGCACAAGAAATAACAATCACACTATAAACCTCTATTATCAATAAAAAAGCCCGTTGTTCCTCAAACCAACCAGAGACAAAAATAGTAAAAATAAATTCGTATTAATAATATTATTATGATACATACTATAATAATGACGAAGACTGAACATTGTTTTGATTGGCTTTCGTAGGGAACGTACGTTCACCTATCAAGATAATGATGTAATACTAGACAGTTGGGACGTAATGAGGATGACATGTAAGTGTTAGGGAGAGGGGTGTGGCAGGACAAATCACAGATATAATTACAATGCATTACAATAGTAAATAATACGCTGGAAGCAGCTTAGGAAATTAGGACCAACTTTTGCTGGATTGACTGGCACAGAAAAAAGAAGGAGTCCATTTTATTAAATCAATAGAACTCGTGGTGTAAATAATAATGGAGAGGGGGCGGGGGTGTGATCCAAATAATGACCAATAAATAATGTTAGAGTCGAGATTCTGGATGACACTTAAGCACACAAACTGCACGGGGGAGAGTGACGAGCAAGATCAGAAGGCAGTGATCACCCCTCTCTCCACAATGCAAGACAGAATCCGAATTGCAAAAAACACTAAGAATTTAATCTACCTTTTTGTATAGTTGGCGATCATGTAGAAGTCGGCAGAAAATTTAAATTTCAAACTGGAAATAAAATCTTTAGAGGAATAAAGGAGAACATCTCCGATAACTTATGTAGGTTGGAAAAACTTATATTATTTCATTTAATTATTATCACAAAAATTGTTGACTTTAATCAAGTTTTATAACGACATGTAACGTTAGAACCAAAAACATAATATTATTATAATACTTTTTTACCACCACAATTTGGAGTTGCAACATGTTGCCTACATTTTAATTAGTATTACAAAATTCTCAGACGTCATTCCTCTTTACCCGCTGAAAATAATTCGCATATTTTCATCAAAAAACACCGATGAAATATTCACGCCGACCTCCACGCGATATGTATCGCCGTACCCGCCCGGCATACGGTCTCCCCTCGCTCTACAAATCGTCCCTAACAGGCGGACTCTTGGGCCCCCTACTCTCTCCACCGGCCTCCCCCCGCTCCTCCCCTCCATAGAGTTTGGTCACCATCGGCTGGACCACCTCCTCTAGACGGGCCTTCTCCGCATCGGTGGCTTCCTTGCTGGCCTCCTTGTTGGCGTCGAGCCAGTCGATGGTCGTCTGGATGGCCTGCTCGGCCTTGGTGAGGTCGGCGGAGGAGAGCTTGCCGCCCAGTCGAGTCTTGTCCTTCACCTGGCCGCGCATGCTGTACACGTATTGCTCGAGCTCACTGCGGGATTCTGCGCGGGCACGAATCTAGGGGAGAGAGGGAGGGGGGGGGGCGATATCGTTCATGCTGAGGTTTATAGCACGCAGCTAAGAAACTGTTCCTACTATACTGTAAACACAGTCTGATTAATTAGAAAAGCATTATTTGATTTTAAGCTCTTCTGTGATAACTTTGGCCCCCTGTTAGGGTGACCCTTCCTAACCAAAATCTTGTGGTTGGCTAACTTTTGTACTGCTTTGTGGCTGACACAAATCACGTGATATTTAATACTGCCTTATTAATAATACGGTATAAATAACATAATTATTGAACATTATTTCTGGTAATAAACAATATTATAAAGCATGATGTGTTTCATATAATATATAATAATAATAACTAAGGAAGAGACGCTCTACCTATTGAAGTAAAATAACTAAATAATAAAATAAATTATAATGTACACAGTTAACATTGCATCCGTTGCTATATTGATTGCATTGATCCTTTGCATCCTATGATTCACGTATTATTACTGTTATTTGAAAAGACAAAAGTGTCGTGCTGAGGTATTTGTTATGTATACATCATGCTTATATTCATTTCAACATTAAAGGACCATTATTTATTAAAAAAGCTTTTATTTTAATTAAAAAGAAACATTTAAACTGAGAAAACCGAGCAAAAAGAGCCAATACATCATCGCAATATGATCAGAAAGTTGAATAATATAAATAAAAGATGTCTTATAACAATATAAATATATAAAATCGATAGAAGTCCATAACATATCTTTATATTATAATTTTATGTCAATAATATGAATTATTATTGAAGTGATTAATTACATTTCATACAAGGATTTACTCTAAAGGATTTACTAAAGGATTTAAAGGATACTAAAGGATTTTTCTAAAGGATTTACTACAAGGATTTACTCTAAATTTTTTATTTTTATTAAAACAAATATATATTTACTAGTTCAACAATAGACTACTGCTAAGTAGTATATCAAACATGATCGTAATAATGAAATCCAAACGAACCTGTTGATCCTGATCCTTGAACTTCTCAGCATCGTTGATCATCTTCTCGATATCCTCCTGCTTGAGACGTCCCTCACTATTCTTGATAACAATGTGCTGCTTGTGACCCGTGCCCTTGTCTTCTGCGCTCACCTAGTAGGGTGGAATGGAGTGGCGAGAGACGACGATGAAATACCGCAGGTCAGCGCCTAAACTATATTATGTAAAGCCAGTCAATGTACTCCATAACTAAAGAAGATATTGGCTCAAGGACCATTAAAAGTAATTATTTATTAACGTGATAAAGATCATACAAGCAGATATTATGGCCTAGAGTTTCCCAAACGATTACAGTGCTTTGAAAATCTACTCTATTCTAAATATTGCGGGATTTGTTAATTATTATGATTCTCAATTATTGTTTCAAGAAAAACGTTTTAAAATAACGTAAGTGTAATTTCTGAGTTGTTTGTGCCAACGTCCGCTAGCAATTAGTGAACTACCTAATTAATGCCTGCGTGGTTTTACCGGAACAAGTGGGGAAACAGTAATTGAAGGGGAGAAGGTAGGAAGGAAGGGTGCAGTACATGAGCATTTTATAGAACATGTTTACCATGCCCAGTCGTTGGCAGACTGGCTGGCAGGGAAGTAGTTCACATCCGGCCACCCGGCTTCAATCAGTATCATGAATACGCCACGTAGAGTAGACGTCATTATATACAATATATATATATATATGTTAGGGTACAATAGACTAAGAGTAAGATCAACAGACATATATTTGATTTTAGAATAAAAAAATGTAGCTAATATATTAGTTTCTTTATAAGTTAATGACGCCAAGCCATAGTGCTGATCAAAGAAATTATAAAAATAAAATAGTTAAAACATCATACTTTTTTCGGAATAAAAAAAATTACTTCTGCATAGGTGATTAGTATATACATTTAGTGAAACAATATTATAAGTTTTCCAGTAATTAAGGCAGACACATTTGCTTTATATCCAAGTCTATCTATCCTAAATATTGTAATACATTGATACGTAGGACACCGAAAAATACATTTTGTATAATATGTTAGCACTATATTAGCAACAACAGTATAATTTAACGAATGTGACATCCATGTTTTCCTAGATTTAGAATACCGTTCATAATCATATTGGTTTAATTCATACATGGATGGCATATTTCAAAGTTTTATTGTCTTATTAATTAGATTGAATCAGTTTACACTGGTATTTTATTTTAAAATATTACCTCTAAGGTTGCTAGATAATTAATAAAATAATGATGTCATACGTGTCACTGTCACAGTTGCCTCTAAATCAATTATTTAACGAATACGCTTCAGCAAAAACTGTTTAGAGAAAGGTTGTAATGTACTTCATTGTAACATATAGGCTATATATTTTAAATATTTATTTTCCACAGTATTACATTGAATGAATGACTTCTGCTGTTTACAATTGACACACAAAACAATCCCCACTGTGCACAGTCAACTAATATTTAAATCAACAGACAAGACAAGTAGGTTTTATATTTAAAATAAAACCTCAACTACAAAACTGTATACGTAGCAAATAACAGAGACAGTCAGTGACAGATATAGAAGAAAAGTGAGAAACAAGCACGATTTCACCACACCGTTGGCCATCTGGTACCTCCAGAACATGTGTATTATTATCCCAATACACTGGTGCAAACAGCAGGAGTAAACTGCACTCCACGAGCAAAGCCCTAAAATATCCACGAGTACACTTTCTCCGCAACTCTCAGCTGCAAGTATGCTTGGTAAAGAATGGGCCCATAGTCAATACTATTCTGACTCTGAAATGTTGACGTCCCTCACCACTCCGCAATATCGACGCACCCATTGTTGCACACATTTTAATGCGTCAACTACGTGCCTCTGACCCCCGGAAGCGGAGGACGGGAAAGCACAGTAATTGATCGGCTGGCTACATGCATGTGTCGCTTTCTAGTTGAACACGTGGATCCAGACGGCAATACCGCACGCATGCTGTGGCACGCCTCATAAAATGATAACAAAACTGAAGAGATGACGACGACGGTGGAAAGGGCGGTTTTGAAGTGAAAAATGTGGCTGTTCACAAGATTCAAAACTTGTGAATGTAGCGGCCGTTAAAAATGAGTTAAGTATTGAAAGGACTACTGCAGCAAAACCAACTTAACAATAAACTAATAAAATAAGCATTTAAATAATATATGAATGAATTAATTTGAAAACTATGTAGTACAAGACATAGTATATGTGTATTGTATATAAATCTAACATCTGACAGAAGTCTTGAACCAGTGATCAGCTTCCAGATAATACATGATGTAAACCCCTCTTCTTAAACGAGCGCCACACACCTCTGTCATTACTAGCTAGTGGCGCTGTTTATGAAACAAGTATGTAACACGTTGAGTATTTGAACTGAGCGAGTACCTCGTGCTTCCAGGCTCAACCTAAATATATTTAATCCAAATGACAATTGGACATACTTATACAAAATTAATATTATTTTATTCTAAATTTATTTCTATTTAGCATTAAGTTAAATAAAATGATAATGTATATTCTTCTAAATGACATTATTAAAACAACTATTTTCACAATATAAATATAACGGAAATACAGGTTATTATTGACACACGAACTACATCATGCACTGTTCCATTCGATCGATCAAAATATTTCATAGAGGGTGTAAAGCAAAAATATGCCATTGTTCTTTCTGACAGTAAAACCCCCCAGAAATATTGTATTTGTAAATACATTTCATATATTCACTTTATATATTCAAAATATTAATAACACGATACGTTATTAATTGTGAAATACATGTAAAATTATGATATAAAAAATATTCACATTATATTAACACCATTTTTTTTTAATAAATAGGTTTTTCAATATAAAAAAATAGAAATATCCTATGGTCATAACCCCCCCCCCCCACGTTTTCAAATAATCAACATTATAGAGAAGAGTAAACCCACCTTGAGGATGCCATTGGAGTCGATCTCGAAGGTGACCTCGATCTGGGGAACCCCACGCGGTGCGGGCGGGATGTTGGTCATGTCGAACTGGCCGAGGAAGTGGTTGTCCTTGGCGAGGGCACGCTCACCCTCGTACACCGCCACGTTGACAATGTCCTGTCCGTCGTGCACCGTGGTAAAGATGTCCCGCTTCACGGTGGGGATCGGGGTGTTCCGGTTGATCAGTTTGGCCATCACGCCGTTCTCGATCTGTGTGGGGACAGTGCGGTAGGTAGAGTGAGGAAGAGTGTTGGCGCTTGCTGGGACTTAGTTAGATCTAACACGTGTTACACGGTGGATCATAGTTCAGACAAAGTGAAGTTCAATCTATCGCTCTAGGTAAGTCTTAACAAACCCTTTACATTCTTTCTTGGCATTATCATGCAGTAGAGGTCTCTAAATTATATGAGAATAAGTTTTCCTATTTTTCGATATAATCAAAGTTGACACTTTCTCCGAAACAAAAATAGGAATACATCACTGTCGACTTCATAATACGTCGATCATACATTTCCTTTGGGGGTGTTTATTGTTGTCAATATAATTTAAACTATGTATTTAACGTCGAAATGTGTTTAAGAAACACTCAAAGACGGATCAAGGGCCCTGATCCTGGAGCAATGAGCAGTTTATGAAGCGCACCCACATTCACCAATGACTCTTACAATAAGCCACGGTCACTTACGTTTTTCATACCCACGAACCCATTAAGGGTCGCCAACTCTCGACTAACACAACAGTTTAGCCAGGAACGGGGGAGTCCAAGGGTAGGCTCGAACCTGCTCCGAGACAACACCCTCGGTATCCGCATTCCCATACCATTCTTAAAAAGATACATTAAAAGAACTCATCATCATCATAATGTTAAAAGAAATAAGTGGCGTTATTATTAGTCTCACATTAAATGAAACAAAACAATTAGAATGCGTTCAAAGTCTGCCGGGAATTGGAAGCATTTTGCCAGGATCCTAACATGGAGCGTTAAACTAGTCTAATTAATTAAGGCGCTGGTGATCCGATGCAAGTTCGGATCAAGGCAGTGTTTATAATTATATAATTTACAGATTTTATATTTATATTAACAGAATATTAACGGTAGAACCGCCATAAGAAACCGTCGTAGGGGAAGGAAAAGCGGAAAGTTATTAATATCCACATTTTAAAAGTTTATTATGAGCGAACAATCTACTAAACGGTATTCATTTAAAATGTCAGCCCTATTTATCTTAGAAGCACCAAGGGGTGGAGGGTGAAATTGCCGTTCTCTAATCTTTAATCAAATGATGTCCTACACCTTCAGATTGCTAAAAGTCCCAATACACCATCATATCAAACGCTGTCAGTCGGTCACCTCCATGCCCAGTGTGAGCGGACACACGTCCAACAGCAGCAGGTCCCCTGTCGTCTCATCCCCACTGAGCACTCCCGCCTGTACAGCCGCCCCATAAGCCACCGCCTCGTCGGGGTTGATGCCCTTGTTGGGGTCGCGGCCCCCGAAGAAGTCACGCACCAGAGACTGCACCTTGGGGATCCGGGTGGAGCCGCCAACCAGCACGATCTCGGCTACGTCATCGCGTCCGAGATGGCCGTCTTTCAGCACCTTCTCCACTGGGACCATCGTAGACTTGAACAGATCCTAACCAGGGGGGGGGAGGGGAGAGGGGGTTATCATCATCACTCATCAGGTGATTAGCAGTAATGTCAACAAATTCGATAACTAATTTCTAAGTAATTTATATGAATAATATGTTTTAAATACAATTCAAAATCTGAGTGGTTACGATCATAACTAGTTTCTACAAGAGTGTTTGTTACCCGACGAAAATTGACAATATTTGAGATATAAATTTAGAAATGTAATTTAATCCACAACATTTTCAAATCAAATAACACAATATTCAAACTCCAGTATTATGATGGGCTTTTTCAAAATAATATGAATTGTAGGAAAACAGATGATTTCCCATAATAATTTGAATAGCTTCTTATATTATGTAATATTATAATATATATATTAAGGACCAATTCCACAAGTTTATTGAATAAATTTGACAAATTGTCACCAAAAATCTTTGAAAAATAATCAATACCCAAACTTTTCCATTAACACATTACAGGTTGCACAATCCTTGGATTGGTCTGATTTTAGAAATTAATTGCAAAAGTATTAATTTCCTCTACAAAAGAATAATATTTAGTAAATTTCAAATATATTTGGCCGCTAATAGCTCAGAGACACATCAAGGCAGATATAGGGATTATATACATGACACTAGTATCTATTTTGTATCATAGTTATAGTTATTTATATTTAATAGTGCACGAGAAACAAAATGTGGTGAAGATAAATCATGCAATTATTTTAATTAAATATTTCTTAATCTAATTTTGAATAAAATATTCGTTTGAAACATTCTGAAAAATCCATACACTCCCGCTTGGTCATCGTGTATTCTTTTTCGGAATGATTCAAATTAATGCCTTATTAATAAAAACATTGGTTCATGATTGAAGTTGACAATACATTAATATCTGACTGAAACAGTATAGCCTAAATGTCGTTACTGCACAAAAACCTCAATTTTTATCGATTATACTAAGTGGTATAAAATTGAATCACTTGAAACTGAAAATGTTCATAAAATAACTATAAATGTAAAGGTCAAATTTCATTAATTCATTACAAGTTGGTAAAGAAACGATAATAAAATGTATATATAAAACATATAGTACAACAAAGCGTACAACATTATCATAAATATTAAAATATCATAAATACATATTTTTATAATACGTAACACTTTTCCAAATTCCAGCAGTGTCTCCCTAAAATAACACAAAACCACAACTGTTGATTGACACATTGGTTTCCATGGATTGATCCCGATGTTAATTTCTTTTTTTTAGCTTCATCATTTTTATACTCCAGACCTGTTTCATTATGTAAAAGTAAGTAATGCCTATTTCTTTCTTTCACACATTTGTTGTTTGATTGTGTCTCTGGACATTACTGTCTAACATATTCTTCGACATACAATCATCCTGTTATGGTCTGTCCCATCCAGTATGTCACGCCACAATCAGAAGACTCATAAGCCTCCCCTCCCCTCACCATGTTGAGCTCCTCAAACTTGGCCCTGGTCAGCGTCTCACTGAAGTCGTCTCCGTCAATGATGGACTCAATCTCCACCCGGGTTGAGTGGGCAGTGCTCAGTGTCCGCTTGGCCTTCTCCACCTCACGACGCAGCTTCTGAACGGCCCGCTTGTCCCTGGTCAGGTCCTTGCCGTGCTTCTTCTTGTACATCTGCACAGGGTAAGGGTAGGGAGCGATTTAAATAAGATAATATTATTATAATTATACTGAATAATTAATGTTTGAAGAAATCAGATCAATCGATTGTATGTTTAGAGTGATTTACCGTTACAATCAAGTTAGTTTGAGGATTTATGTATTTGTAACACTGAATTGCTTTCCAAATATTACATCGACTGCTCTGATTTTTCACAAATAAATTCTACGGTATCACGTCACATGTTTTCATCATTAACAGAACAATATATGCCATACTTTTAATTTAATCAAAGTAATTTAACACAGAAATGTACAAGAATAAAAGAGTGAAGGGGTTGTGAAGGGGAGTAGAAAAGGATAATGAACACTGAGAGTGCGAGCGAAAATATAACAGTTTGAATAGAAAAACAATGGTTTTAATTTTAATTAAATTTTCCGACTTCTTTCATGTTATTGATTTTCATCAGAAATATAATCGTGTCGTCATTGTCAAAAGCTAATATAAAAACACACTCAGCAACAACTCAATAGTTCAGTTGATAACTTTCGATACACAGCTGACTGTTTACTCACGAGGTTAGTAAAAGACTCAACCTGTAAAAGACTCAACCTGTTCATTATTTTATTCAATATATTGGACAATATGTATCAACGGGTATTTATTTTATTTATCATTATTTATATATACTTTTTTAATCTAATATTTAAAACATGATGAAAATAACCGGATAAGTACAACTTTGTAGCGGAAAATAACAAATTGAAAACTTTAGAAATTTGTAGAAATATTACGACTTATTTCTTTTTTATCAAGCTACATTAAAGGATATTTTGTATTTTATCTGCAAAAAAGACTTAAAAATATACAAAATTATAGAAAGGAAACAATTCCCAAATATACATTTAAAGACAAAAAATCAATGTTACTAAAAATGAGACGTACACAGTTTCTCTACATCTTCACAAATAACAGAAAGAGAATAAATAGTTTGTGTAACTAGTCAGATACGTTTATACAAACACTAAATATGAGACTCTATATAATATATTGGAATTTATCGTGTCGTTGATATTCTGGTTACGCGATATGAGAGACAAGGTCAACAAATTAGACATTCCCCCCTCCCAAACACCCCACAACGTCATCCTCAAGTCCCCGGCCGGCCTTACCTCGACAAAGTACTCGATAACCCGCTGATCGAAGTCCTCCCCGCCCAAGTGGGTGTCCCCGTTAGTGGCGACCACCTCAAAGACGCCGTGATCAATGGTCAGGAGGGAGACATCAAAGGTGCCACCGCCCAGGTCGAACACGAGGATCTGGTGCTCCTTGGCGCCCGGCTTCGCCTTCTTATCGAGCCCGTAGGCGATGGCGGCCGCTGTCGGCTCGTTGATGATGCGCAGCACAGTCAGACCTGTCGAGTTATCGTAGTTTGTAATGAACAAGGTTTACGAGCGAGATTGAGCTTACATTGTCAAACACGCGCGACTTAGTTCAATTCAAGCACGTCACAAGTTGACCCATATTTCCCGTTTTGCAGTATTTTTGTAACCACATCAAATAAAAAAGGTGTGAAGACTGTTAATATAATGAACCATGTAATCAAAAATTCTACTGCTAATAAAGGAGAGAGTATGTTATTTAAGATATTAAAGTTATTTATCAACAATTGACCATAGAACACCATCTATACAAGACAAGGCGAGATGAGGAGTAGCAGGAGAAGAAGACCCACCAGAAATGACACCGGCATTCTTGGTGGCCTGTCGCTGGGCATCATTGAAGTAGGCCGGTACCGTGACAACAGCGTGGGTGACTTTGCGGCCCAGATAGGATTCAGCGATCTCCTTCATCTTGCCCAGAACCATGGCCGAGATCTCCTCGGGGGCGAAGCTCTTCTCCTCCCCGTTCATCATAACGCTGATGTGCGGCTTCGTGTCCCGCTCGTACACCTGCCGCGGGAAGGTGGGGAGACAGATGGAGAGTTGGGAAGTTGTGACAACGTAGAGTTGGCATAAAACAGCCAACAAATAATTGGGGGTGTAAAATGGAACATTTAGAATATATTTATTTAAACAAGTTATGATGATTTCATTAAACTGTTTGTTTATCCGGGTTTGCTTGAACATTCATATCAGTCATGATAAATGAATAAAAATTAGATAGTTGGGGTTCTCCATTTTATGTCACATTTAAATTCAATAATAATAGCCCAATTTTAGCGTCAGAAAATTGGAAGACTTTAGATAGTAAACTGCTACAGATCTAGTATATATTTTGTTAAACTATCAATGTTTAATAATGAAGTGAATTTGTCTCTAAATAATATATTTCACAAATGATTTACTGCTATTTTTAATGTTGAAATAAATTAATTTGATTACACGTAGGTACTAATCATTCCTCCCATAAATAATTTAAAAAAATCATCCGATGGAGCTAACCTAATACAGCTACAAAAGTAAACGTCAACAATATTTAATACTCAAATATGTTGAACAACATCTATATTCAGAGTGAACGAACATTTATAAACAGAATTGAATTTTGACAATATCATTTCTAAATAATTAATCACATTTTAAAGGTCAGTATATCTGCTTTTTGAAGATCTTTACATCAATATTTTAAGAGACTACTGATAACTAACTCGTATACGGTATTTTATTGCATTTTATTTAACTCGATCTTCATGATTTAAGTTATTTCAAGAATAGATTAAGTTGTATCATTAAGGAATTTTTGATCAACAAGAAAACTATGGAAAAAGTAAACTAACTCCTATCTTTGACTATTTATACCCATAACAACAACTTGTCAGCATCCTACAAAGACCCGAGCAGAGTTCAAACAAGCGCCCAGAACCACAATGACCCCCTCCCCACCTTGAAAGGAAACGAGTTGACATCTCGCTGCACGGACGGCTCGCTCCACTGCCGGCCAATGATCCGCTTCACATCGAACACAGTATTGGTTGGGTTGGAGGTGAGCTGATTCTTAGCAGCGTCCCCGATAAGGCGCTCCCCATCGGCGGTGAAGGCCACGTAGGAGGGCGTGATGCGGTTTCCCTGGTCGTTAGCGATTATCTCTACCCTACCGTCCTTGAAGACTCCGACACTGATGGAGAGAGAGAGTGAAAGAAAGACTTGGTCAAAATTGTTTAATCGGAGAAAGATTGCTCAATAACTCATGCACTAAAAGATAAAACATATATTTTAAATGATACTACAAATAAGTTTCATACAATCCAGAAATAAAGCTAATTACAGATTTGAAAGTAAATAAACGCATTGTTTTCGAAAATCTTCAGAGTGCAATTAAGCGACCAGAGTCCAAGTTCACCTGAGATTGTTTCAGAACATTCATGAACTGAGTCCATATATACCGTAAATAAGAAATTGAAAATGTTTAAGAGCTCTCTTATACAATCCAATTTTGTGGACATGAATCAAATCATATATTATACACTGCTAAACGTAAGAGAACATATTTTACAAATAACAATCTTACCAATATGTAAATTAATTTTGAGTGGATACTTTATATAAATCACAAAAAATAAGATAATGCCTGTCAACAAAGTAACTCAACAAGCATGTCCCGCGTTCGAATTAATTTTATGAAATTATTGATGATTTCTTTGAACAGATTTCAAAAATTATTACAGGATTGTACGATTCCCAATGATAACAAAAACCGTTCTCACCATGAATATGTTGTGCCAAGATCTATTCCAATAACTGTTCCATAACGTTCGGCAAGTGTTTTACTTTTGCCCTCCTTCTTTTCATCAGCTTCTTCTTTAGCCAGAATACATGCCGCAAGTAAGCAAACGACAATGGATGAGACAAACAATAACCGCATGCTGCAAAGGGAAAACAAAAACGTTCAAGCACACCATGATTAAAATTTTAATGTGCTAATTTATGTATACTAATATAAACAATTAAAGAAATTATTAATAATCTTCCAAATAGATTAAATAGAATACAAAACATAACTTCTAATATTTGTAAATACATTAATTTCAATTTAAAAAATAAACCATAGTTATGCTCATGTAAAAAAATATTTTATAATAATTGTCAATTAACAAATTAAATAATATACTTTACTTAAATAGTATTTGCAATATGACTTTTAATAAAGATAATAATTTATGGATTACAATTTTAAATAAGTGGAAACTATGTAGGCTATTCAATGTAAGTAAATATAAAATAATCAATTTTATCCATATAAAATTATAAATTTATATAATTAATCATAAATGAAAAACCTCATAAAAATGTTGTAAAAAATTACATTGCTTCAGTTAACTTAATATAAATAAAGTAAATAGTTATTAATTTGAAAATGGAAACATTCCAAATGTATATATAATTTAATAAATGAAATAGTGCTATAATCCTAGATGCCTTTAATGTTATGCCAAATTCACATTAAAAATTAAATACTGGTATTTTTGTCTATATATATGTATTATAGTGTCCCCCTAATTAGATATAATATATCTGATTAAGAAATAAATACATATTGTTGTATATGAAAACTAAAAAATTAAATAGCATTGTTAGTACAAAGGAAACACTACAGAAACGGTATTTAATGGTTTTTACTTTAAATTTGTCAGAAATGTATTTTTTGAAAATTGAAATGTAAATGTTGCTGTTAATTAAATATATTTAATTATGTAATTAATTTAGTTATTTAAACATGTATAGAAAAACTAAGTTTTGTTATCTTTGCAAAATATGATCTGTACATAGTAAGTGTATAAGACAAATTTATTATTTTTAAAATTTTGTTATTCACAGATGAATTAAATGTAATGGATCTAACATTTAATATATTAGCTGCATAATAACAAGTGATCAAAAGAGAAATAATTTTTTGACTTAATACAAATTAATCAAAATATATACAAATAACATATTATTTCAAAATCTGTGATAAGTCAATTTATTGAAATAGTATACAACATTAATGTAATACATGATAATTGACATGACATTGGATAAAATATTTTAAATAAAATCACATGTTAATTTAAGGATAAAGTTATATTTATGTGGATCAAGGTTAAAAACATTGATAAGTAGTAAACAGAATAGTTATTCAGTATTATAGATATAATTAAAAAACAAAGATAGCATAAAAACATCAATATAATAATAAATTTGACAGTGACATTATAATTTGTGTGACTATCTGAAAATCAGTTTCCAATATTTTGTAATAAAGATTTTAACTTTAAGATTCAGTCAGAAAGATTTTTTTTATTTAATAGCATATCATTTATTTTAACAGTTAACATTTTATTATGTTATTTATTATGCTATTTCTATTAATAGCTCAACAATAAAAATTTTAAACTAAATTTGTACATTATTATCTTCCAAACTTATTATATTTATTAATTTGACATTATTACTAAATACACATATGAAGTGAACATAATATAATCTAAAAACAGTGCTCATCAACGCTCTTGGTCTCTCAAAACTGCCCTCCATCCATCTCTGTCAATGGCTGCAGTTACTTTGGTAATTCCTAACTGTTAGAGATGGCCGCCTTGACAAAAAGGTTCAGTTGGTTAGTACCTTAAAAGAAGTGCAATAGGCAGGTGTGGTTGATGAATTGTGTGGCAATAGAATTGCAGTAGTTGTTTTCTAGTTTTTATGCTGGAAGCAGTAAACATTCACTTGTGTTAGTTCTCCCATTTTAAAAAGTAGCTTTATTATTGTAAAACAACATGCCATAATTTCAAGTAAAAATTACATGACAGCTCATAAATAAATATTCTGTAATTATATAATTATAACTCCTGGCTATGCTATAGCATGTTTGAATTAGTTTCCTGACTTCTTTAGTCAGTCTAATTTTTTAAATCATTAAATGTTATGATAATAAAAATGTATTTAAAAATAACTTTTGTTGAAAAATGGTTGTGTATAATTATTCAGCTGAACAACTGTTTATAATAACATTTAAATTGTATACATATTATATACTTTTCATTTAAAATGAAGCCTTTCACTATACTAGTAGAATACTATGGATGGGAGTTTGGACCAAAGGGTTCTAGAGAGTTCCAGACTATTCTCAGAACTCAAACAAGATGCACATTTCTAGTCATTAGGTTCCCTTACAACATTTATGGGTCACACTTCCAAGTCTATAATAATCCCTTATAAATTTATAAATACTCCTTACATGTTTATATATTCCCTATCAAAGTCTTCAAAGATAGCCCATCTCTCTTAATAATCTAGTAAGGTCCCTGAAAAGAAGTTTATTATTTAATTACATAAATTATCTGTAACAGTTTTCCAATTATTAGCAAAATAATATCAAACCATTAACAAAATAACTGAACTAGTAAACAAGTACATATTAGTTTCCTTGTGTATGAGTTTAGAGTTTTTAAATACAATATTTATAACTTATGGCATTTCTTATAAAACATGAAAATATTTCTGTATACTTTAAATATACTACACATATATTTTGCTAAACCATTTAATTGTAGATATGAATAATTTAAATAAAATTTTATACAAAACAGAATATTTCAGTATAAATTGATTACTAAAATAATAAAAATTGCCCATTTAAGACACATTATACTGAAAGTAAGTTTACTAAAAGTTTTAATTTATTTTTTATTATATATATATACCTAATATAGATAATAAATAAAATAATAATATTCATAAATAAAAAACACAATATATAAAAGATTTATTTACATTTATTTTAAATATATTTTTCTAAATCAAAATAATATACATAGATGGTAATTTAGAAAAAGGGCGATTCCGGAAGACTATCAATGGGGCGCCCAAACAGTGTATTAATGTGGGCTTGGGAAACTGTGGTTGAGCGCCCAAGGCGTGAGACATAGTTGGGGGGTCTGGGGAGCGAAGCACCCTAGCGGGGTCCAGGGGCAGAGCCCCTGGTCAGGGAGTAAGGGGGGCGAAGACCCC
>JAUZND010049843.1:0-19676 GCA_034780555.1 Coelogynopora nodosa | reverse complement strand
TGCACCTTGGAAGCAGTCAAGAATCCAAATCCCAGAGAATTGCTTGAATTTAGGATGGAAGCAAGACAATTCCTACTACATGTGATAAAGAAAATCCAGGGTAAGTCACCTCTGAAATACAGTCTTCTAAGAAATATTTGTTGGCTAAACCCTCAGGTATGTTGATACATTTGTATAGATACATTTATTAATATTTGTTAGCATTTGAAAGACCATAGTCTGGCACAAAAGATGTTTAAGGCAATACTACATTGTCTGGTCAACATCAATCGCTTGAAGGCAGATGATTGTGATGACCTCATTGCCAACTTCAAACAATTTGTATCTCAAAATGTGCATCTTGGTTTTACCCAAAATTCCAGACTGGATTCATTCTACTATGAATTATTGAACTCTTGGAGTGATCTGTAAAATTTATGGAAACTGATCAAGACTCTTTAAACTCTCAGTCATGGACAAGCACAAGTAGAAAGAGGGTTTTCTGTAAACAATTAGTGCTCGGATGTCAACATGGCTCAGAGGACAATCATTAGCAAACGACTTGTATGTGACCATATGCAATCAATCGGGGGAATAAGCCAATTCTTAATGACCCCTGCTCTGATCATGTCTGTTAAAAATGCTAGACGGAAGTATTTAGGAATTCTTAGATTTCACACATAAAAATGGATCTTTGTATTATCTAATTATTAGTGATTAACTTCAGCAATGTTAATTATGAGTTCATTTCATTGAATTAATATTATCTTCAATTTTTTTATATATTCATTTATAGGTACAGACAATATTTGGACAATTAAAAGGAAGCAGAAAGGAGAAGAAAACAAACAAAGAAGAAGCAAAAGCTAAATGATCTTTATGGTGAACTTGAAAATATTATGGCTAAGAAGAAAAAACTGTAGAAAGAAACATCACAACAACAGTGTGAACAGACAAAATGGCAGAAAAGGCTAAAGAAAAAATGCAGCACATCTTGATTGTGCTATCTAATGCTCTGCGAAAGTCATCAAAGTTAAAAGAAAATTAAGTAAAGGAACTAAGTACAGCTATTGACTTGAAATTAAAAGAATTTGGTGAGATTTAAGTAATTTCTGTTATTTTTGTTTGTACTATTGTAAAGAACATTCACATTTCATGAGTAGTTATTCATACATAATTAATGTAGTTTACATGTAATATTTGTACATTTGATATTAATTATTATGTATTATATGTCCATTCCCAGCACTGTTCAATGCAATAAATTCCTCCGTGTTTAATTTCCTAACGTTTTTATTACTTTGTTTGAGGTAAAATTATTATGTGCAGATATAAATTAATAATATTAAAGTTATAATTTAAAGTAAAATTTTGGTGTCTTCTTCAGTTGGTAAATGTATAAAAAAATTAAAAATGCATCTAGGCATAATAGATTTGGAAACATTACATGAAATGGATAGTTTGATAATCGATAATCTAAAATTTGGCTTTTTAATGCACTATACATAAATGTATTTTACATTGAGTTGTCTTATAAATAAAATATTAATTGAAATGTGTTAAAAAAATAGGAAAATGTTATCCTGGAAAATAAGAAAAGGCTCCTGGAAAACTCCTTGAATTTTATTTCACAAGAGCTGCATGCACCCTGTACTTATAAAAAAATTATGAAAGTAATATTTATATATTAATGTGTTTGTTTTAAGAATAATGATAAAATAGGGCAAATATTATTATTACTATTATAAAATTTACTCATTAACCAAGTAAAATTATTCGTAATTAGCAGTTTGCAATGTTATATTGTAATATTATACCTACCAATAAATACTACATTAATGCCTAATTGACTATAAAGTCATATGAATGTGTTATTAATTCATGATATGAAAATATGATAGTAGGTATGCTTGCTAGACATGTAGCATGTAGTTAAATATATGCTGTCTTACATATTTATTAGTGCACTATAAAAACTAAATAAACTTTGTATAACTAAGAACATGTTTCCTTCAGTCTTAAAAGGGTAAAATGAAACACATTGGAATTTGTCATTAAAATCCATATTTATTACTCATAGCCTACATATTATAATACCTGAATGACAATATATGAAGATCAAAGGTTGATATGTATAATTTTTGATTAATAACAAAAAAACTTGATTCCTTAAAAGTAGACATTTATTACATATGCTTGTTTGTCAAATCACAGCAATGTTGTACATCAATGTATTGTTTTACATATGCTTACTAATTTAAATGTGTGTGTAATTAACTTCTATATATATCTAATTATCTTGCTTTAAAATAGTATATTTTAAGCCAATTTCATTATTTTTCATAACTAAGATGTATAACCACTATATTAATAGATTCATTAGCATAAATAATGAATTCATCTTGTTAATTAATAGCAATTTTTGCTTTTATTTACAAATTAAAATACTTATTAAACTTTTTTAATAAATAGGTGTTATTAAAATATTATTTAAACTGTTAGAGTGCTACTTTTATTAGAACAGTAAACTCAGGCATATGCAATTTTTTATAAGAAGGTGAAGATATAATCATTTTTTAAAGACTTAGGCCTAAGCTATATTTTAAGTACCTTAAAAGATCTATAAACACTTTTTAAATTGTTTTGTATATAAACTTGTTCCAGTGAAAGTAACATTTTAAAATAAATATTCTTTCATTGACAGAAAGTACATTTTTACATTTGTTAATTACATTATTTTTTTAATTAATAGACTAAATTAGAAATGTTATGTCACTTTCACAGCATGCAAAGTAAAATACAAATTATGTAAAAATGTGAATTTCCATTTTAATATAAAAAATATTTTTGAATAATTATCCATCAATTTTTTGTTTATTTATATATTTCTCAGTCTTTATTATTCCACTTATAATTGTACATATTAATTGTATAATAATTTCTATAATTAATATTATTAATTTGTGTTAATTTTAATCAGCCTGATATTTTTGAGTCTTCAACTGTAGTGGTTTCTAAATATGCTAAAGTGGTCCTTCAGAAGGTTATTAGGTTTTTATCAGAGGCATCTGCAAAAGAAACATCTCTTGCTGCTGAGTTATCTAACTTTCTGGCTGAAAATAATAGAATTGAACTTAAGACTGTTGAAAAAGTGATTATGTAAAAGCAGATGAATCAGTGAAATTTAAAAGAAAATACTATCTCAGTTGGTTTGGTTTGTTGCCCAAAATCCCAAAAAAGAATTGAATTTTGTTTGTTCTTTTATACATTATTATAACTTGTTCTGACTAGATAACTTTTCATATTTTATTTAATTATATATACCTATGTGTTACTAAATTCAGATGCATTGACATATTAGTTTATGGTTACATAAACCAATAGTTTTAGTATATTTTATGCATATTTTTTCTGAAATTATTTTAGGGACTTAATTGATATACAATTTTTTATGGCAACACTGAGCACAAGATATAACTTCACATATATAACTTAAGGATTTATGAAAATATTATTCAAAATTATGAATAAAAAATTTATGATTCATAAAAATGTGCATCTAAATAAATGATACTGCTCTAATACATTGATGCTATTTATCATAATATTACAATTATTTTAGATGTTTGGATATTAAGATTTTCATTGTGTTTGTTTTAAAAATCAATTGTAGTATTTGAAATATTAGATCTTTTCATTTTACATTTGTTGAATATATATATATATATCATATATACACTGTTTTAGACTATAAAATATTCAGATTGTTTCTAAATGAATCTTCAGAATATCAAATAAATAAAAAAGATAATAATATATAAAACATTTATGGGTAAATAATATTTTTTTTAAATCAATGAAAATATTTGTTGAAGTGTATTATTAAATAAAGAAATTCCTTATAATGAAATTTTGGTAATTATGTTTTAATTTTTACAAATGATTTTGTAAATTGTATAACTCATAATTGTTCTGAAGTTTTTGAAATTAAATTACATATCAAAAATAATTGATTATAAACTTTTTATAGTTATTGTTATGTATATTTTATTTTATTATATACAATATGTATAATGTATTTTTTCATTAATTACTAGAAAATTTACTTTAAAATTAAGCTTGTTTTACAGTCCCCAAGTATTAATAAAAATATTAATATTAGAGGTCACTTTCTTTACAATTCATATAGTATGTATGCATAAAATCTAACAAAATGATCCTCCCTCCCCCACTCTGTATGCAGTATGAAAATTTAACAAATATTCGTAGCCATCGCCTGTAATCGATTTATTGTTTTCAAAGCACTGTGAAGCAGAGCACCGTTCAGTAGATTTATACAGTAAAGATTGGACAATCTCATAATTTTGCACCCTTTAATAGTCAATTTGAGGGTCTTGGAAGATTGCCACCCTCAAATAGTAAATTTTAATTTGTACACTAAAGGATTGACAATCATGTAGTACATAGCTACTCATAAAATTAAGCATAATGGCCCTCCCTGCCTCTATATGCAGCCATATGTATTTCAATGTACCCTCCCTCTGTATGCATTTCAGAATACAACCCCTTCCCTTTGGTGTGTATTTACTATGTGAATGGCCCTTACTTGTTTTATTCAATCATTTATAAATTATTTACTTTCATTCAAGTCTGAAAATATATTGGGAACTTCAAACATCAAATATGATATAATTTTAAAATGACATAAAATTTAGAACAGTAAAATTTCCTCCTTTTTTCATTTATATTTAAAAATAAATACATTATTTTTGTAGTAGAAAAATATTATTTTATATACTTTTGTATATAAGCATTTCATATTTAATTTTTTGTTTGCTTCAAAATTTTATTAATACAGAGAAATTACTTTTTAATTTTATATATTTTAATTTTGAGCTCAGTTCATCATTTCACATGATAGTTTTTATTATTTTTGTAAAATTAATTAATCATCTCTATTATATAACATACTTATATTTTAGATTCAACTTTTTAATTATAGTTTACTCATATTCGATTTTAAATACAACATTTTAACATGATCAGAAATTAATCTTTAATACTATAGTGAATTGATCTAATGTGAATCAAATCTTTATATTCTATTTACAATTCATATAAGTATTTACTCATTTTTAAAACCTGTACAATGGACCATAAATGTTAATTGTGTAATGTTTTCAATTTCCCAATGTCAAATTGTTATTTATCAATTAATAAAGGTCGAATATTAACAGGAAATCTAATATGTGTTCTATTTTTGAAGCACACTATGTTTAGTAAACATTGTACATTGAATACTTAATGCAATTGCATATTTTTCTGAATAAATGCATTAATTAGATTTTTTATTATTAGAAAAAGTTATTAGATCATTAAAATTAATTATCCATCATTTAATAATGATTTATTTAATGCACATAGACATAAATAATGTATACAATTATTCACTTTTAGGATTTTTGTATGTATATTACTTTGTTACATTTGTTATGAGTAATATTTTATTGTATGTTATTTTTATAATTACATAGCTGGGTCGGTTACATAGCACCCTCACTCAGTTTTTAATTGTGACCCCCAACACCCGTGGAGTGTAATTTTTTCTAATTTTGAACAATTCTTACTACTTTAATAGCAGTGCCCCCTCAAATTACCTCATGCACTCCTAAATCTTTCAATCTCTCATAAGCACACCTGTTACAACTCTAAATTGTTGTACCTTTTACACTTTAGCACTCCCCCTTTAAATATTTTAGCAAGGCCCCTTCATATTAAATTATAATTAACTTAATGATATCAACTTATTATTAACTCAAAAAATTCAACAAGGCATTAGTATAGAGATTGATTTATTCTAAAAAATAGTCTGGATCAGAGGAAGTCATGTCCGGATTAATGAGGGTCAGTTGTAAACTGTATATTATAATTTTAATGAATTTAAAAAAGAAACTTTTATATTTATACCTATTTGCTAATTTTCCAAATAATTGGATAATTATATATCACATTTTTTAATTAAACATTATGTCACTGTAAAGTAAAGTAAACTGTCACCAAAGTATATTGATGAAAAGTTTGTTGTAAAAATATATATAATCTATTATTTCACATTCTGTTGCGTTAATTACAACCAATAGAAGATTTGTGAACTATTTTTATAATTTTTATGCAAATTTGGTTGATTTTGTATGTTTTCATGTGAACAATTAATCTATATTACTTAATATTTTTGCTCCACTTAAGAAAGTATGCAAACATTTAATTATACTGTTATATAGATCAAAATTTTAGTATAATATGAATATTTTTGTAACCTTTATTTATGTAAAATTTTTCATAAGTTGGTAGTCAGTCAACTTATAAATTTCTGTTTTATGTTGTTAATGTTCCAATTGATTAGTAAATTCTTTTTATTTTGTAATTAGTGTCAATAATTATTAGATAGATTCAAAATATTCATTACGTGTTGGTCCCAAATTAGTAAATAACAGTTCTTTGTTATATTTCTAGCATATGGCAGGAGTTATCCATCGTTTAGACGAGACCGTTGTAAATCGCATCGCGGCTGGGGAAGTGATTCAACGCCCCGCCAACGCCATTAAGGAGATGCTTGAAAACAGCATTGATGCCGGATCGACGCAGATTCAAGTGGGTGTTCGACAAGGCGGGCTCAAGTTTATTCAAATACAGGATAATGGTGCCGGCATTCGCAAGGAGGATATGGACATTGTCTGCGAACGATTTACTACAAGCAAGCTTCAGGTGGAAAGAAATTAGATTTTTTATTAAAGCTTAAAACGATTGATATATCAACTTTACAACAATTTTTTGTCTGAATTTTAGTCAACTTCAGTTTATACATATTAACTTATTCAAAACTTCATTTTTTTTAAATGCATAACGTTTGATGTAAAAAGTGTTTCAAAATGTAACAGGTGCACTTTTGTTATAACTTTAAAATATTTGATTTCTCCGAACCAAATACAAAATGTTACTTTATATGGAAATTCTATATTAAATAACATTTACTAATACATAATAATAATAAAATTAATATATTGTAATTATTTAACTATGCAAGCTATTAAAATAAGTTTAAAATATTTAACTGTCTTTTTATAATAGGGTACACACGTTTCTTGCTCTGTACCATCCACCTATTCACTTATGAGTTATTCAATCAATTATATCATTATTAGTTGAATTCGTCATTCTGATCTTGATTATAAGCATTAGAAATAATGATTATTTTTAATTTATAACAGAATATTTTAATTACCTAATATGGAAATAAGATGAAAGAAAACAAGGAGTCGAGTTTTTTTACAGCGACTTAGGTTTAAAACCATGGTCGCAGAAAACCCGACTTTATTGTACAGAAATTAAATAGTGTGACCAAAATAAGTTTTTTATGACCACCGTTTGTGATGTTGTATTCTTTGTTAAGTAGGTCATTTCATTCAATCATATATAGTACACAGTTTATTACTATAAGATCTTCGATCAAACATACAGCTTTTGAATATCCTGCTGTAAAGAGCTGTAAATGTGCTTTCTTTAGATGGATAGTTTTAGTGGGGGTTATACGTAAATTGTATATTACTATATATTTTAGTTTAGTTGTAGACGGACAGTATCATGCCTAATAAAATTGTTAAACATACATTATTAGTAGTAGAATTCTATAACCAATTCGCTATAGTAAGATAATAAAAAAAAACTCAAAACTATGAATTAAGAAAGAAAGAAATTACTTTCTTTATTAATTGTTTTGTGGGTTTTTTCTTATTACATTATTATATTTAATTCAAGAAAAGACAGTTATTATAGAAAATAAAGAAAATACAGGGCAGATCTGGATCCTGCATTGACCATGGAAGTTCACAATGCTTACGACAAGACAGCAATAATAGGGCGGAACTCGAAGACAATATAATTCCAATGGATTAAAACTGTGGTGAAAATATCCGTCTTTCTAAAATTTATTAAATGTTAAGAAATCTACATGACCATACTCCATTCTTGTTAAGTTATTATTTTTTATACCAAATTATATTCGTATAGATTGAGCATATATAGTACCGTATATGTAAATATACTGCATATAAACATCATGCATCAATTTATTTTGAATTATAATTGAATTTGATTAACCAATAAAAAACACAACCGTGGTTACTATATAATACGACCACAGTCGTTTTTGTACATTGTTTAAAAAAATATTAGAAAGTAAATACGCATCAAACTTTTTTAAATGCCATTTATTTTACCTAATATTGACTTGAATAAAACTATTAAAATATCAATTGTTTCAAATAAAAACTAGGGGGTACAAAAAAGTTTAAAATGGTTAAAAACCACAGAATTGACCGCGGTCGAGGATTTTTAATCGGCGACTTGGTTTGGTCACACCAAAAAAACTCGACTAGGGAGTTTTCGACCATGGTCGCGATAAAAAAACTTCCGACCGACTTTCATCTGCTCACTCATTGTCCGATGGCCTTGTAAAATACAATTAGGAACTTGTATTAAAATCAGTAAAACATATATTTAAAAAAGTCGACTAACAATCTTGTCAAATTATATGCTTCTGTCATACCTGTAAGTTGTCGAATTATATGACTTGTGGAGAAGGGTGTTATTTTTGAAAATCCTCAAAATGGAAATTTAGACGTCTCAATTGTTCAGACAGGTGCGCTTTTAGAAATCGGTAGCTTAGTTATATTATTGGTAAAAAGGTTGAAAAGCAACAATATGCGACTCTTTTGTTAAAAAATATAACTAGCCCTACATATCCAACTGAGGGTTTGAAAATAATTGAATCAAATTGGGGATAATGTATACTTTTGAATTTTCAAATAAATTTTCTTGGTGCTGATATATAATTTAGCATTATTAAGAAGGCAGAAAGCTTTCTACCATAATCTTCCATATTGAAATGTTACTAAAATTGATTAAATTATGTAATTTGGACTAGTCAAGATAGTCAGTACACTATAATTAGAAACCCCATCATAGCATAGTCATGAGTAACGCGAGTTCACTAGGTTGACAGCCTACGTTGTGACCATTAAATCCGCACTGTCAAAAATGCACTAAGTTATAACAAAAATATTGGAAACCTATGAACAATTTCTGAAATTGAAACCTAATATATTAAGTGTCATTAATATAGTATGTAGAATATTTCTTATTATATTTTTATATATTTATTTAGAAATAATCCTATAGTTATTAAAAATATATTTTATTGAAAACATTTCTCAATTCAATAATATCCTTCCTTCCGTCCTGCTAGGATTTCTCCGACCTGCAAAATATCTCGACTTATGGATTCCGCGGCGAGGCCCTGGCGAGCATCAGCCACGTAGCCCACGTCAGCATAACCACCCGGACCAACGGGTCCAAATGCGCCTTCAAGGCCGACTACATTGACGGGAAGCCGAAGAGTTCTGCTCGACCCTGTGCCGGAAATCAGGGCACATGTATTCAGGCGGAAGATCTCTTTTACAATGTCCCCCTGCGCCGCAAAACACTCAAATCACCACGCGATGAGTTCGGCAAGATTGTCGAAATGATGACCAAGTATGCTGTGCACAATGCGGGAATCGGTCTCTCTCTGCGTCGGTTGGATGAGTCTGGGGGAGCGACGGATGTCAAGACTCTACCAGGGGCTTCTTTCGAGGACAATATTAAGGCTTTGTATGGTGGAGAAGTTGCAAGGGAATTGTTGTCACTGGATCATGCCGATGAGAAATTCAACTACAGCGTCACTGGTAAAATTACCAACGCTAATTACTCCACTAAGAAGCTGACCCTTTTGTTGTTTATCAATAACCGTCTGGTCGACTCAGTTGCGCTGAGAAAATCCATAGAAACCGTATATGCCGCAATACTGCCTAAAAAGACTTATCCCTTTGTTTACTTGAGTTTACGTCTGGCTCCGCACGTCATCGATGTCAACGTTCATCCTACTAAACACGAAGTACACTTTCTTCATGAAGAGGCAGTTGTTGGGAGCGTTCAGCGAGCGTTGGAGGCAGTCCTCTTGGGTGCCAACGAGTCCCGCACGTTCCTCACTCAGAGTCTGTTGCCAGGGAATGTGTCCACTGTCACGTCTGTGATGGATAAGGTTCGAGCTCATGACATGGTCAGAACTGACGCAAATGAGCGCAAAATTGATGCATTTTTTCAACCCAAAATTATTCAGTCTACGTCGGACATCACCCTAAATGACAAACCCACAAGTAAACCAAAACCAGCTCCTGAATCGAAACAAAAATTATCATCCGAAATTGACCGTCGTGAAATCAAACTAGTAAGTGTTCTCAGTATGCAAGCTGAGCTAAAGTCTTCATGCAATTCGGATCTACGCGGCACATTTCGCAACATGACTTTCATTGGGTGTGTTGACGAAGAATTTTGTCTTGTCCAGCACGAAACCGCCCTTATGCTGCTCAATCTTCGCAAACTCAGTCAGAGTCTTTTCTATCAAATAATGATCCTTCAGTTCGGTAATCTGGGTGAAATGATCCTCTCAGAATCTCCATCGCTGAAAGAATTAGCTCTAGTGGCTCTTGATCTTCCCCAGGCCGCTTGGAAACCAGAAGATGGTGACAAGGATCAGCTGGCGTGTTATGCAACTAAAGTTCTTAGTGCACGTGCTGCCATGCTGTGGGACTATTTCTCAATCAAAATCGATGTTGATAATGCATTGCTGATATCTCTTCCGCTTCTCCTGGACCAGTACTTACCTGACTTGGATGCCTTGCCGCTTCTAATTTTACGGTTGGCAACTGAGGTAAACTGGGACAGCGAACGAGAGTGTTTCGAAAGCATAGCTCTTGAATTTAGTCGGTTTTACGCCCAAAAGTACCCACTTTTTACCAGAGCTTCTGAGAAGGAACTTTCTGAAGATCCGCAGTTGCAAAGGACAGTTGAACATGTTTTGTTTCCTTTGTTAAAGACTTCTTTTTTTCCATCAAAGAAACATTGGGAAGATGGTAGCATTCTTCAACTGGCTAGTCTGCATGATCTTTATAAAGTATTCGAAAGATGTTAACTTACTTTTTTTGTTTAATGTCAGTCATGTATTTATCTGTTTATATAACTATAATAGAATTACATTTTATATTATTATCGTTAATTGATGATAATTTATTTATTATTTAAGCTCAATGCTATAATGTGCCACTGTAAAGTCGTTAATTTCATATTCTAAAATTAAGATTAATTGTGTACATATAATGTGTGAATATTGATTAACGACAAAAAGATTTAATCTTAATTTTTAATACCTTTTTTTTACTTATGTATATATTTATTATGTATATAATTCGGCTTATAATTTAAATTGTATTTTTTTAAATAGTTATCAATATATTAACATGTTTAATAAAAAAACTATTAGTATAATATCGATGTCTAAACAGTGTAAATAATTACTAAATGTTAAGTATGACTTGTCCCTGTATGGTGATATGAAAATTCGTGAAAAGCTAGATGGTTTATTTAAAACATGACTATGTAGGCTAATTGTAACTAATTTTTAAAAATCGAAAATATGTTATGGGTCTTGATAAGTTTTGTTGTGTTGCTGTTGACAATAAAGCTAAATTTTAAGTAAATGAAGTAAGTTTTAGAATAAATTATTGTAGTATTAAATAAAAAACAAAACGTCTGTAACAGACGTGAACGTTTGCTTTGAATTAATATTTTGGAATTTGCGTAAATTACTATCTACCTAGAAAAATTAAATATCTTCTGGATCTATTATTAAAATTGTCTGCGTACTTTTTACGTTTCTTTTTAACATTTAGAAACTAATGTAATTTTTTGTTTTTATAAATAACATTTTCGTGAACTCTTAATTTGTGAGATAATATCAAATAGAATTGCTTTTTTTAGTTTTTAATTACATTTATATGGTTACATATATAAATTATATTGCGATAGTTTATATTTAAGTAGATTGTATAATATATAATTTTATATATCGCAGAAAGTATGAATTATAAATTGAGAAATGTTATCATATATTTATTATTATGCAATATTATAACGAGTGACCATAAATGCAATATTTTTACAAATCATAAAGTACAAAATAATATTATCGTATATAGTTAAGGTCGTAATTAATTATAATAGTAATATAATAATTTTATTATTTGAAATATATTATACACAGAATTTTTTTTATAAAACATAGTACATTGTATTTTAACAATACAATGATCTATACAAATTATATGCGTGTATGTATATATACAATGTATACATTTTATAGCTATTAATTTATCCAAATATAATGATAAATTAATTTCATTTATTAATTTTAGGCATTTTAATTTATTTCAAAATTATTCATGTATAATTATTATGTAATTATTTTATTAATAATTAGTATGTATATACATATGTGTATTTATTACTTGTGTTCGCCATTTGCCGTTCGGTAAAAAATATTACAATATTAATGTATTCATACAATTATATATTTGTAAACTTTTTTGGTTATATATAATATAATATTTTATAATATTATGTTACCTGTATAATATATATAATATGTTTCCATGTTTTAAAAATCATTTCTAATAGTAATTCTTTATTATATTAGAATATGCTTTTATTTATTGTCTTAAATATAATAATGTTTTAAATTACACTATATTAAAGTGAAATAATATATTCAAAATTATCGAGTTTTCTAAAAATGTAAATCTGTGTTTGTAAGTATTCGTATTTCTCATGGCTATTATTTATATTATGGTTAAGTAAATGGAAGCTCTATGTCAATTATAAAATTTCGACGCTTATTCGTTTAAGAAATTTTGTATTATTTTAATTATAATATAATTTATATATTTGTTAACCTGGCATGATGTCAATAAATAATAAGTGAGCTCTACTCTACTATAAGCACACAGAGCCTGGCTGTAGGCTGCACAAACAGCAGATAGACAGAGCACTACTGGTTTCGAGCTATTTTGCTCTCATCAGGTGCTCTAGTTTCCCTAATAGTAATGATGACTGGATTGCAAATAGTATACTTATTAAAACTACAAACAAATTGTCAAAAAAGCAATTTGAATATTACTATTAGGTGCTTCTTTGGTTGTTCCCCCACATAAAATTTTTTTCAATTTTTTAAAAAATTCTAAAGTTATTTTAATGTAAAAAATTTAATGTAACCACTATTTTTTACTTTATTATAAAATTTTAATCTATTTAATTAAGATAACAATAATTTATAAAATATATTATATATTTGGGCATTATATGTTTTACCGAAAATAAATTTCTAATAGGATAAAAACAATTCCGTTATATACTTTTGATTGCTTTCATTTCTTCAGATATAAATTCTACGATATCAATTTATATTTATATAACATTACTCGGCTTGCTTCATTTTTTTGTTTGTTATTTGTTTTACATTAAAATAACTTTTGGAATTTAAAAAATTGTTGAAAATTTTTTATATGTGGGGGAACAACCGAAGAAGCATTGAATATTATAACATCATGGAGTACATTAAATAAGTTGTGGCCATCTTAAGCAAATGGCCACCTGTTTGTGGTTGCTAATCTCAGAAGTTTCATCAGCCAAAATGGAAAAAATTGAGATGATCTGGCATTAATTAAGATATCAGAAATGTTTGATGATGCCATAAATAATTTAAGGAATTTTGTTTTGGACTTCTAAAGTCAAGATGTATAGTTATTTTTTCAGGCTAACTGTATTATAGCTGTCTAAAATAAATGTGCCTTCAATATACTATATGTTGCCCCAGTAATGATATATAAATATAAATTTATATCATAGAATTTATATATGAAGAAATGAAAGCGATCAAAGGTATAAATCCAAAGTTATTTAATTTTAAAGTTATAATATCACTATGAGAAAAATTAACTCACTGACAAAAATACAGCGGTGCCAAACTGAAACTAACTAAAACAAAAACTATTGCTAAATATTTGCAAATTTAGACAGGATAAAAACTTTTCTATTTTGTTTTATATTACACTTGTTGTTTAATGATCATAATTTTTTATGAATGTGCATTAATTTACATATATTAAATACAACCATTTTTATACACTTACATATTAATTTATTATGCAAACTAGGTAACTACACAATATGACACAAGTGGAGGGTTATTATAAAATTATAATATATTTAATTAAATTTAAAATAATAATAATTTTTAATTGTTTAAATTTGCAATCATTATATAATATATATAAAATATATTATATATTTATTTAGGCATATATTTTACCAAATATATGTTTCTAAATAAAAGTAAAATATAACGGTAAATGTAATGAGATGAAAACAATTCTGTTTTTATCCTATCTAAATTTGCATATATTTAGCAATAGTTTTTGTTTTAGTTAGTTTCGGTTTGGCACCACTGTATTTTCACCAGTGAGTTAATTTTTCATAGTGATATTATTACTTTAAAATTAAATAACTTTCATTTCTTCAGATATAAATTGTACGATATAAATTTATATATACCATATTTTTATATTTTCATATTTTCATATTCATATTTTTATATTATAGACAACCATTTATTTTGGTGTGGCATTTATTCGAGGGCGGCGTTTATTCAAGGGCGGTGTTTATTTAAGGGCGGTGTTTATTCAAGGGCGGCATTTATTCAAGGGCGGCATCTAAATGAGGGCGGCATTTAATAAATTGTTTATTACTAATTAGTTGACAGAATAAAAACACCTATACACATTTTATGTACCTAATGTACCAATGAAGAAGAAGAAGACAATGACAATGCAGAAATTGACATTTAGTACATACCTAATTATCATGTAGGTAATACCTATGTACCTGTATATCAATAGTTTTATAACAATTTTATGAATGAATTGATTGGTTTGGATATTTTATTTATCTGCGGCATTTATTCGAGGGTGGCGTTTATTTAAAAGGTACTGCTTTACTTGCGGCATTTATTCAAGGGCAGCATCTAAACGAGGGAGGCGTTTATTTGAAGAAATACTGTATATATCATTACTGGGGCAATATATAATATTTTGAAGCCACAGTTATTTTAGACCAAGCGCTGGGCTAACTGTATTATAGCACTATAATACAGTTAGCCCATTTTTTCCAGCAAGAAACTTGGTCATTCTGCTATCATCTTTTCCTTCAAATTAGGCCAACTGATAGTGTGCTTCAGTTTGCAATGCACCCTGAATTCCTATTCCTTATCTACAAAGGAATTTCAGATTTGATATTACTTTTGTAACATCTCACATCATTTTTTTTCATCATTATATTGATTGCTAAATGTAGCACTAATATCAGCAATGGGAATATTGTTGAGAAAAACAGCTTCTTTATGAGTTTTGGTTTGTTCATGAACTCACAGTAGTACACAAAGACCTTATTTCCAATTACAAAGACCTGTCTTGATGAAGCTTTGGTCATAATGTATACTAGTAATAAAGTTGTTGGCAATGTAAGCATTGTGACAAACCTTACATAATAGCATCTTCATGATCAACATAATGTAGCCAATCATACTTAAGAAACCAATCTGATTGACAACATGACCAGCTCTGATTTTTCCCCATACCAACAATCTTTTTGGGAAACAATAATCTTTAGTAGGACAGTAGCGATTTGTAATGGTTAATATTGAAAAGTGGACAGTAGACATGTCATTAATAAGAGTGGAATCAGACGTGTTGTCAGTAATGAGAGGGGCATCAGAGGTGTTGTCAGTAATGAGAGGGGCATCAGACATGTCAGTAATAAGAGTGGCAGCAGATGTGTTGTCAGTAATGAGAGGGGCATCAGGTGTATTGTCAGTAATGAGAGGGGCATCAGACATGTTGTCAGTAATGAGAGGGGCATCAAATGTATTGTCCGTAATGAGAGGGGCATCAGACATGTTGTGAGTAATAAGAGGGGCATCAGACGTGTTGTGAGTAATTAGAGAGGGCATCAGATGTGTTTTGAGTAATGAGAAGGCATCAGACATGTTATTAGTAATGAGAGGGGCAGCAAACATGTTGTCAGTAATGAGAGGGGCATCAGACATGTTGTCAGTAATAAGAGGGGCAGCAGACATGTTATCAGTAATGAGAGGGGCAGCAGAAGTATGATTGTTTGTATAGTGAGAGGGGCAGTCGACCAGCACATAAGTCATGTTTTTATTCTCTTAGCGTCTTTGATTAGTTCCTCTTCTTTCCTCTTTTTCCTTTGGTCAGCTCTTGGCATGTTGCTATGTGATCATTTACTTTAAAATAAATCAATAATAAAGAGATAAACTTTAATTCAAAATATACTACTAAGAGTAAATATATTTAAATCCTGATATCTCGCTTATTATAACAGATAGAAAGAAGAAAAAAATTGCATTATTAGAATTCCAAAGCTCAAATTTAGCTTTTGGGATAGTAAGGCTTTGAGGGGAGGTCTTTATAAAAATACTTTTGGACATAGTCATACTTTAGAATAATTTAATTTTCAAATATTTAAATTTCTCATATAATATAATAACAAATGAAAATTAAAAAAATTTAATTCTTCTTAATTTAATTTGCATGCATGTGTTCAAATAATTATCAAGACAAAAAATGACAGTATATTCAAGCAACTTATATTATAGAGGTTATATTTATATATATAGGAATTCCTCTGTATACATCATCATGACACATAGAGAAAAAAATGGATCAATGATTAGTATATAGGCTAAACAAAGGACTTAGACCTATAATTAAATAACATTATTGGCTAAACATAATCTACTGTAAGTGAGTATTACAAATTAGCTAGTAGGTACCTATCCTTCCTCTCTCTCTTTCTATAAATATTATAAAGAATTTATTATTAATATATAGGTACATATGTATATGTAGTAAGTATAGTACTCTAGCTATATGTAAATATTATACATAGTCTAAATTATGATAACAGATTGTAGGTAAATCTATTATGATTACATAATTACTTTAGTATATTATAATTAATGTATAGGTATTATAAATCATAATATTACATTTGTCAAAACAATAAATTTATCTAATATAATATATTTGATATCTTAGTTAAGTCATTTTAACCTAGTGTAACTTTTATTTTCAAAAGGGCATATTAATATTTAAGCAAAACATTGTAGCAACATAGTTGTTCAATGTCAAATAGGCAGCAATTTTACACATGAGTATAACATTCTGTGATAATTATATCTCAGTAACTAGACTATCTACAACAAAATAGTTTACACCATTCGAAAGCTTATTGAAAACTGACCACTACATACATTAACAGAATTTAAAAATATTGTTTTGTTTAAAAGTTATTTGAAAAAAATATGTTTTTTCCTGACTCATGCTAAATAAAGTTTCTATATTGAATTAGTGTCACAGTTTTTTGGAATAAACAGAAAAATACATGCTTAGTTAAGATGGCTGCCCTATACTCCTAATTTCATAGGATACAAACAGTTAGTAATAATTTTGAGGATTTTCTGATGCCCAGTATTGTGAGTGTTGACAATTGACATACCCATTGAGATGAAAACAAGTCTTATCACTCCAAAAGCAATAGCTCATGAAAGATGTATAGCCTCTAACATTTAAGGACTGCATATTGCTGATGTTGTATAGATGTAAGAATAGAATTTTTTATGCAATTCAATTCACAATGTTTTTGGGTGTTTCAGTTTACAGTGCAACTTTGGGAAATTTATGTTGTTGGTAAGTTCATTAATGTTTCCTGAATTCCTGCAGCTCAGTCTTTTACCAAAGGTAAAGATGGCCTACATGGACTCTTCATCCAAAACTGAACCCATCATTTGAATGTATCAACTAAGCATTTAATTGTGAAATTAGCTGGTACTTCCACATTAGGATACAAATTTGCAAACATCATTCTTATCAGCTTCATAACTGTTGTGTACCATAAGTTAATTTGTATGGTTCGCAAATGGGATGTTCCAACAAGGAACAGTTTGAATGGTATGATTGGTTCGCAAATGGGACAGTTATGCATGTGCCAACAACAACATTTTCTAAATTCATTAAAAAATGTTTATCATTAGCAATTTTAAATCAATGTATTATATTTGTTGTTGGAACAACCAAGATTATTGTACCAACAATTCATTTTAAGTAAATTAACAACATTTTAAAATCTTGCAACACAGATTTATTTTTATAAATTCAATTTAATTTTTTTATTAAAATGATATATTAAAACAATTTGTATATTAATAGAAATTTTAATTCAACTTATTACATTTATAGTTGGGACAGTGAAAATTATTGTACCAACAACTAATTTTAAATAAATTATTATTAACAATTAATATATAACTCTTAAAGATGTTTTCATTAGTGATTGTAGGTTGCAATTTGTAAATTTAATAAATATTGTATCCAATGTCTCTACTAATTTACAAATTCTATTAGCATTATGCTACTATAATACTACTGGAATGACTTATGCATCAAATAAAAATCTCACTGGTGTTACTAATTCATAATGTCCAAAAAGTAATTAATTCATTGCTTTCCCTATAATCAGTTAACTGGCTTCAGCTACAAGTAAATAATTTTACAGAATTTGTAATTATCCCAATGTTATTGGGGCAACTGATGGTACCCAGATCTCCATTTGATGCCCATTAGAAAAAAACTTTATTATGTTTACCACAAAGAAGTTCACGCTGTATGCACAAGCTGTTAGAAATTAGGATTTATTAAATACAACCATACTCACTCTTTTTCTTAGGAGCTGTCATGATTCTCATGTACTATATTCAACCATGTTTCGACAATCTCATTATCAGATTGAACACATAATTTAATCCATTGTACTAATTATTGACTAATTTATGACCCTCCATGTCATAAGTATTATATATTTTGACTATTTAATGTTCAATATTTGAATAACTTAATTCTTGTAGAACACTTGAACTAACATTAACAAACAAATTTACCAGTATTATTTACTTTATAAACTTCTAAAAAAATTTTTTTTTTAATTTTGAAATTCTACGTCCATAAATTAAAATATTATTATTTTTATTAGTATAAAATCATTATCTTATAAAAGCACATTTTCAAAGTCTGATAATGTGAGTATATATGGTGTTTTTATAGTTTTTTTGATTTTTTATTATGTTTTTTCTTTACTAAATGAGTAGTGGCAACACAGCTTAAAAAAAGTACAGTGGTATATTTCCCAGGAATTACCCTTCTTCTAAGTATGCCCTCCCTTTATACAACCATATTTTGCATGCATTAAACACCTTTAATGGAAAATTAACCCTAGTGAAAGAGCATCCTTCCAACCAGCAATGTATGGTATTATAATTTAAGGCATAAGTGACCAGGAGTCACAGTTTTCTGAATTGTACTTTTATTAATGATATGTATAGATGACTTATAATTGAGATCATTAGTCACGTTTTAGTCCCCAGTTATAATCATTTGCATTAAAAACATTCAGTTTCTTTAAATTTAATTTTTAATTAATTAATATTTATTTTATTTTTGAGTATGATCTTGGCTAGATAGATAAATTATTCAAGCCAATATCATACTCAAAAATAAAATAAATATTAATTAATTAAAAATTAAATTTAAAGATTGCCCCCCTACCCCCCCCCCCTACACTCATACCCCCCTACACTC
>JAUZND010049832.1:0-19676 GCA_034780555.1 Coelogynopora nodosa | reverse complement strand
TGTTAATGTTGATGTTCAGGCGGGATCCCCGTCAGATGAGCCGAAGCCCCCGCAGATACGAGGCCACCGCCACGGGGTCCTCCGCCAATACGGCCAAGGGAAGCCTCCCTATCCCGAACACTCGCAGCCGGAAGCTAAGATGAGCTGGACACTCTTGAAGCCAATGCTCCAAAGTCTCCACCTCCTCTTCATCGCAATGAGTACATGTAGGAGGCACCCCCGCGTCCATGTGACTTCGGTACTCTTCCAAGACACGGCAATACCCACTTCCGAGCTGCGCTATAATCGTCTCAATGCCCCAGCTTCAGAATCTCTACAACCGGTGGTCCCTGCAATGAGAGGTTGACACTCCACCCCTTGTTCTCCCACTGCAAAATGGCGGAAGTGACAGGGGGGAACTTAAGGCGTCGTTGGGCTGCTAACTCAATACTGTTGCAGGTTTCATTAGCCATCTTGCGAAAAATACTGCGGGCCACGAAGCGGTGGCAAACCACGTGCTCTGAGATTATCCGGCAATGATTCGAGCTCGCGAGCCTTAAAGACTTCTCTAGTGCTGTGGCCGTTTAACGACGGACGACGGTATGGAACGAAGTGAAACCAGCTTCCAAGGGAATGGCATCGACTGGAGACGTAGAGTACATACTGGTTATGAGTCTCATGCACCTATTCTGCGCCCGGTCAAGCAACTCCACTGTGGAGTGAGACAGCCAAGGTAGCCACCCGCCCCACTGTACTTGGCAGTGCTCAAGAGGAGAGTCTGATACACCCGCCGAAGCAGCTAACCATTCCATTCCCATTCCCGGCAACTTAGCGCCCCCAGGACGCAACTTCCCCTCACCATCTTTATAGCCACCCTATTCGCCTGAAGGCGGAAGGTAAACATCTGATCGTACATCACGCCCAAGAAAACAGGGTTAGGATTAAACCTTAGACTGGGATCCTCAACTTCGACCTTAGGAATCCACCTACTCTCATGGGTGCCAGGGCTAAATAAACTTACCTCGCACTTATTGAGATTGAGGGTCAGCTTCTGCTCCCGATTCCACCTCAAGACTTCTCGTTCTCCAATCTCAACCTGAGTGGCCGCGACCTCCTTATGGTGGTCGGAGGACCAAACCGACGAGTCATCAGCATAGAGGCTAACGCTCAACAGCTGTGGCATGCGTGCACGAAGTCCTGAAGTAGAGAAGAGAAACAACAGGGGTGAGAGGACTAAATTCTGCGGAAGTCCCTCACGAAACAACCGGATTCCACTCTCGTTCCCATTAATACGTACTCTAGCCAGCCTATTGTGGTGAGAAAGCCCTTAATCTACTTAAAAAAGGGAAACGTAACTCCCGAACTGAACAAGGTGCATAGTAGGTCCGTCCGCCAAACCGTGTCAAAGGTATTCGAGAAGTCCAGGAGTGGCAAAACACTCCGCTTCGCCGGCCGGTCAATCTTTTCTTGTACTGACAATCTTTTCTTGTACTGACAAAAATACATTAAAGTCTTAAAAACACTTTTGCATAATATATATTTATTAGTCAATAACGTTTTAGACATTTCAAGACTACAAATTGACAGCTTTTGAAAGAAAACAATCTGTCCACACTATAAATAGATGATCGTGTGAAACCTTGAATGTTTCTGAGATTGGGTAATGTGTAATTAATTGTGTATGATAATTAAAATTAAATATTGAAGTTGTAGTATTTGTAAAGTTGTTTTCATTCAAGGATTAAAAAGTGTAATGTTTTCTTCACGCGGGATATATTTTTATTAATCTCTACTTTCTCTACTTTTATATGATTAAATTTTTCGTTTCCGAAGAAGTTTTTGGGAATCTAAGGCTCCGATATTTGATTTTACGATTCTAACCTTTCCACGCCGTAGATAATTCAATTATCTTATAATTGCATCGCCCAATGCTTGTAATAAGCTTCCGTTCAACCTCAGTTTTTAAGTAGAAAAGTTTTCTAAATAAGTGGTTAAACAGGTGCATGCCATTAGATAATTAATTAGAGTAAAAAAGACAAATTTAACATAAACTTTATATTTTTAGGTCAAATCTGTTAAAAAATGATGAATAAAGAAACTTTCATTGCTGAAATTAACTGTGTCTTTTATTTAATTCAATTTAGTTGTTGTTCACCATTACAATATACAAACTTATTTATATTTATTTATGATGCAACGCACGAAAAAACCGCACTAATTTAGAACGTTATTTCCTGTACTTAGTATATTTTCGTTTATTCGATTTTTTATGATTATCCCAATTTGAATGTGATATTATTTTACTAATACAATGCTTATAATTTATGAATACATGTAGCTCAGTGGTTGCTAGGTGATTAGAATAGATATGTTTTTTTTATAAAATATAAATATTCGAAGTTCGTACGTAAGGATATATATAATCATATCGGAGAATGTCAAAAGTTGATACAATTTTCAATAAATTATAAATTGCTGGTGGGTGTCATTAGATAATTAAATGAATTTACGAGAAGACATATAAACTTTTTAATTAGCTATAGTTTTCTATTTATATAATCTTTATATTTCCACATAAAAACTAACTCTTAAATAAAATTCAGTTAACTGATGACGTGTGACCGACAAATATCAAGATATAACAAACTGTATAAACTGTTTGTTTACGAATCGTCGCATACAAATATCTAGAGTTTTCACTAAATATAAAATGTTACTTTTCATATTTTTAATTGGTGTCTGACGTGCACAGTTTTTAACTTATTAAATATGTATTTTGAAACATACATAAATAAATATTTGAAAATAAATATATTTGACAATCTGTATATATGTGCAGATTTTCAGTTTTAGTATATGTCAAAATGAAAATGAAAATATGAACATAGTTACTAGATACTTCCAATAGCTATAATCGATATTCCATTTCATTCTAAATATTCCAAATGTTTAGAAAATATATAGATGTACAAATACATACATATTCTGGATTATCTGATCAAAAATGTCATCGAAACAGCCCAAAAATGACATAAAAACGTTAATTCTCCACGATTTCATAGTACGTTAGAGTGATGAGAGAAGAATGTACATCGTTAATTAAATGTTGAAAAAACAAAATAGGCCTTCTTAAAAAAATATTAGCAAGGATGTAAAGTAATTATGGGCTCACACTTTCTTAAATATTAAGGCGAAAACATATTAATCAACTTTTGGTAATTTTAGCACTATTTTAGGGGCTTCAGAACGGTATAAAAAAATACAAAAAATATATTAATTTCTACAACTTTTCACATCCATACATAGCTTTCCATTAATACATTTCAATTTACATTTAAATTATTTTAATTTTAAATGCAATTATATCTCTGTAGGTTGCATGGATCTATCGGTATATGTATGAGTCCATTTTGTTGGTCAATGTTACAAGCGTTATCTAAGAACTTTATCTCTTCAGAAATATATCACAATATCCCTTGACATGTTCGATATCGAAATAAGTTATCCTTCCTTAATGCCTAGGCTCACCAAACGCAACGTGACGCGAAGTGCCGAAAAAAGTTGATTACATTCATTTCAATGAGCCTATTCCTACTGAGCGCGACGCAACGCAACGAAACTGAAGTGGAAATTAGTCAAGTTTTTCTGCAACGCCGCGCGACGAAATGAATATTTCAATACAAACACTATAATAACTGATGAGACATCAGTCATACACACACCTTCCTGCACATGGGAAGAGTGAGAGAGGGAATCTCAGTACTCAGACTGTATGGATTGGTATTGTACAAACAATAGCTACCTGCATACTTATCTCCCCAATCTTCACATGACACGGGGCTGAAGTAGTTAAGCAGATACAGTGCGTGGTCTGTTTATATAGATAGACATATCTCTATAGAGCCATAATAGCCCATGGTATTTCTTCGCGTCGCGCTTAGTGAGGACTAAACATTTTTGCCGCGCGGCGTACTGTCGCGCTTGGTGGGCATAGGCCTTTATACTTCAAATGTAATCAAAAGGATTAACTAAAATATGTTTGTATGGATAAGCTGTCAGCTCCAGTATTAAATATTAAACAAGTTTTCAATATTGGTATTCAGTAAAAGGATTTTTTTCTGATGAAATACTTTAAAAAATAGATAAATTCATTTGTAATCGATCATGAACCTCTTATTGTATTTATGTATTACAACAATGCAGCAAGGAATTAAACTAAATTTGACCACACTGACTACAAAATTATCTGTAAAGGTTTTCCAGGTTATAACGTCGAATCTTTCAAAACATATAATTTTTGTCGCTTTTAATTCACTTTCGATTTTTTTTCTACATGAAGTAATCGAATAAATGATAATAAAATGTTTTTTAAATAAAAAATTTCAGTACCAATAATGTTTTAGTAAGTAATAGAATGTATAGAACAATTTAAATTACACTATACTTAAAACGATAACATTTCAAAAACAAAAAATACAAGCAATAACTTTTAATGGCTTGAATTATGTATACTATATATGACCTTTGAAAATCTCAATATTAGATCGAACCTTACAAATTAAACAATAATGTTTCATCATATGCTTTAATATTTCTATGTAACGGCGAGGACAAACCGAACAGCTACTACATGTTTGGGTCTTCCCCTCTCCAAGTATCTATGTTACATGTATAGTGATGACATTTTTTTAAATGTATTTCTACCCTGCCATACTAGAGATAATCAAACATTATTTCAGACATGTTCCACAATCATACATTATTTATTCGACAGCCGATTGGCGCCTCTGTTTGTAGAATTTGTTTGATTAGTTCAGGAAGTTAATATCATAATCATAATAATTATAAGATACATATTATCTATCAATGAAAACAGTGCCATTTTCTATAAATAATATACTAAAAAATTAGTCCATCTCTTTGAATGACAGAATATTTATTGAGACAATTACTGATAGCTTCAGATGTAGAGCAAATAAAAGGTTCAGGCGTTGGAAACTGTTTAAATAACTTATGACATGGAATTGTTGACGTACTAATACGTGTGTTTAATGTTATTTTTATCTAACAACATTATTATATTATAAATATCACAAGAGATTAAAACTATTAACGTAATAAAGACAATTTCGTGTAAAACAACGTATCATATATTATTTGAATTAGAAGAAGTTTTCGCAAAATCTAACATAATCTCTTGAAAACAATTCAGTTGAATTGAACACATTTTTTATGTGAAATATAAAATTTCATATCAGTAATTGTTTTATATACTGAATAATTGAAATGTATAGTGTTTAAGCGATACCGATTTCTCAAATTGCCATAATATGGTTAGTTCTTCATTAGATTGACTGAGAGTACTCTATATTAGTCAAGAGTTTGCGATCTACATCCAATGTTTTTGTATCTGTTTTTTGTTTTTGGTTCTGTAAGTGAAATTTTAATTTCTAGGATTTAAATTAAGCAACAACTATATCGGAAACGACATCTCTGAAGCATAAGACGAACAAATATTTTTCATTATCTAAAGGAGTTTGCTCACGTGACTTCAGCATTCAGAATGTGATGTGACTATACTAATTTAAAATGTTGAATTTCTATTATTTAGTGGGTTTCCATAAAATGATGTACTTCTTATAAAATTATGCAATCCATAATACTAATTATTAATAATCGAAATATGTCCATTACAACTTCTCTAAAAAATGAATTAGTAAAATTTGGTAAAATATTTTTAGTAAAATATAGTAGTGTAGGAGTGTGACTTCTAGCCCTCGGGAGCCGATGGCTCCTGGCTCCCTGGTTCCCGAAGGGGTAGAAGTCACACTCCTACACTACTAAATATGAATGCTTAACACAGGTAGGTGTAAAATACAGTATTTAAAAAAAAATTCAATGTATAATTTGACTTCTCCAAGTACCCGGGCGCTACCGATCTTATTGGATCTCTTCAAAAGTAGTACGTACCTATGTATAGTTATATTTATGTTTTCTTCGACATTGTAATAATGAACAGTACGCTACACATTTCCTTACAGATTTATAACCATAACTTCTCCAATCCATAAATTGAAATTTTAATTAAAAATAAATTACGAGTCATTGATGTCATCAACCAGTCGTATTTTCTTTTCAAATAAATACATAAATAAATAAATTAATTAACAAACAAATTAGTATTTTGAAAAACGATATTTAAATTATTTGAAGAAGTATTGATCATACATCATGCTAATCTTGTGACAAGCGAATGAGCTGAATGTAAAATTTATATATTATCGATTATGTCCCACATTGATTTCTAACGTTTTGTAAAATCAGCATAAAATGTGAAATATGATAATGCAATATACTGACGGACTACCTTTCATATCTGTAGTTTTATATCAACGGTAGCATTTCAAGTTTGAGTATATTATATGCACAATACATTTTCTATAACTTTTAAACTTGACTGATTACAATATTGATTGATTTACTTTTTAATGCGACATAGGCTAACATATGACAATCTACATTTGATGTAGAAATCAATTACACTAATCAATTGTTAGATTAGAAAATGTAAGATTTCGAATAAAATAAATTGAAAATGATAATAAATTAAATTTTTATAATGTTGATGTGTCATTCAATTTACAAAACGTTTCAGCTTTTTTTGAGACTATTTGAAAATATTGTAGGTTGAATATTGAATAGGCCTATGTTAAATATTCAATATTGAACCGAATATTGAATGTTAATGTTTTTATTGAAAAATAACATTGTTTAATTTATTACATGCTGAAGATCTAAAACTGGAACCCATATATTTTTCTTAAAAGCTGCCAAAAATACAAACGGAATTTTCTATAGTTCTATTCTATCAAACATGTGTAATAAGTACGCATACATTTGTGCCATTGTAATTGATTCATCATGTGCTTTAGCAATTGAACATTTGAAAAAATAATAAATGTTAACCGAATATGCTACCTTTACATGTAGCTATTTATCAAACAACTCGAAGATATCCTATAAATTGGAAATGTAATAGTTATGTCTGCAATGTGAATGATATATATATTTCACTTAGTAGGTATCCGAATAAAGGAGACAATTCTGGAAGGCGTCAACCTTTTTCAAGTTGTTTTAACATATATAGGCCAATAAGCATTGGCTTAAAAAATAGACAAATAATAAAATTAAACTTTAAATAAATAATTTAAATATTATTTCAATTGGGTAATACGATTTCAATACTTTATGATAAGGGTTGAATTTATAGTCAGTGTTTTTATAAAATAGCTTTGTGATATATTATATTCTCATGTACGTAACACGCCCAGTATATTTATTTCAATTTTTACCTACTTTTAAGGTATGAATAAAACTTCTTTGTATACAGACATCTATCGAAATAGGCGTGGAGATAATTAAAAAGTTACAATTAACAAAATAAAACTGATAACATTACAAGCTATAAATGTGTATGTAAACATTTTTCTTCGGGCCACATGGGATAACTGTTGGATGCTTTTATTATGTTATTTAGATTCGTAAATGAGCTTTTATATGCTTCATTATAAACTTAAATAATTTAATTTGCTACTATATAGAAATTAATGTTATCCTCTGATATTACATGTTATCACCGAAAAGTTCTTTAGTGGAGAGTTAATGGAGTTAAGAGACAGATTTAAAATAGTTTATTTTTTGTTACTATCTGACTGAATATTATCCGACAGCAAGGTTTGATTGTGATGCGTAGGCCTACTAAAAAATAGTGGCCTTGTAATTCACATATGTCCTTCAGCGTATTTCGAGAAATTGAATTTTTGAAAATGATCTGACTTGTTATTTTTACCTGTAGCAATGTATCCAACAACTAAAGGACATCCAATGATTTTAAAAACGTATTACTGTCTTTATTATGATATTTCACTGGTCATATACTTTATAAGCATTATTTTAGTATATTTTAAATGAAATTCTAAAATTTGCCCTTTCGTGTACTTTATTTTTTATCACGAATTGTATTTTTGTTTTCTAATAACACAATTAATTAAACTTATTATACTAAGACTTCTCAAGAGCAGAAGATTTTTTAAAAGTACATTTATTTAAAAAAATCTTTGGAGGGTTCATTGGCAAGGTTCATGAGCAAAAAAAGCAGGGTTCATGTATAGACATAACTTCAAGAACCCTTTTTCTGACAGTGTACAACCGGCAACCTGAGGACACTAACTATGTTCATGTTTTTACATGTATTAGTTAACTGTTTGACCGGTAAAAATGCAGGAAACTTTAGTGGATTAACTTTAAAACTTATAACATCAAGATAAAAGTTATGAATATAATTGAATATGAATATGAATATATGAATATAATACAAGCGATTCTTAAAAAATCGAACAATGTACTTCTTTATTTACAATTGTAACTTTGATAAATTACCTGTTCATTTATTAAATATATATATATAGATAATGGTATTGATTGATTATATATTACATAAATATGCATTTTAAGTCCGAAATACAGTTACGCCGTATTAGGTTGGCCATTTCAAAACTACAAATCGTGATCTTTCGATAAAAAATATAATCTGTCCACACCATTAAATTGTGACCTCATAAAATATTTTGGGCTGATGATTATTGATATTTATAAATTGTAATACAAATGTTTATATTTATTTTTTGTGTTTATAACCCCAAGAAGTCGCAGACGTTTTTATACTATTTATCACAATTATAGGGTTATTTATCATTATTAAAGGGTCATTCATCACTACATCGGAGCTATAAGTTTGAAATTTATGGCATATTTTTCAAATACAATACCGTCAAAGCTCATAATGATAGCTATTTATTGATATTACTACCTGATTTACTGAATAAAGTAACTAATTACAATTATTCATTTAATTATCTAACATCTTGATCTCTCAATAAGCTTCCATGATTTTTCGAATGAGTTTTCCGCTGAATATATGTATATATTGCAATTTAGACAAAGAGGAGTCACATTTATTTCATATAGGTTGTATTTAATGTTTTTTTTAAATTAAAACTTTAAAAAAAATCTAAATAAATAATAAATAATTTTTATATATATATATTGATTGTTATATTGCTAAATATTTAACAGTAGTATACTCACTGATCGTTTTAAACACGATTTAGTTAATAAAAATACTTATTGCGGTTTATTGCTATTTTATAATTCAGGTCTAATTGGTAGATTTATTCATATCACGTCATAACCAAACATGGTCACTAAAATCGATAAATGTACAATTAAGCTCGTTAATAAACCAATTTAGTCTAAATATAAAAACACAAGTATATAATAATATGTATGAGGAACATTTATAAACAGTGTACAAATGTATACAGTAACAACAATTTTAGGTTCAGAACATTTTAGAAATAATAAAAATATACCAATAGAAATTGTTGCAAATATTTATATATATCAAACTTAGACTTACATTATATCAAGCTCAAACTTAAAAATACAGTGCTTACATAAAATATATCTATACTGCCCTTCTAACTGGCTCCTATAGAAGCCTTTTTTTGCGCTGTATTTGAAGTCCAAGACCTACAAAAATTTGAAGAGAAGCCATTCTGTTTAAATTACAGATTTTTATATTTCTTAATTAACGCTTAGCACATGATTCATGTCTCAATAAAAGGGTTGTATGTATATAGAATGTATGTTTCTTCTATTAAAGGTTTTATGTATGAATCGTTTCTAAAAACTGGTATATATCCCTGTTGGTATACTCACCGACAAAATGTCGTATCTAGGATTGAAAAATGGTATCCAGCGGGATACCGGAATAAGACACCATAGAAATAAATAAATATATAAAAAATAACATAATTTAATATGATTGATTTAACTGAATTAAATATTTAACAAGTTCCATATTTCAATTTAAGTCGATGAAATTATATAGAGAATATATCCGTTTTCAATACCCAGCTTTATAATTAGTTATTGTTAATATATTTCTTTAAAAGTATGTCTCTGGACATGTGTATTGTATATAGTTTTACAAACTTGCCGCTATGCTAGCTACATTCTGGGATGGATCCAACTTCCCGTCTTCTATTTGTACCGGTCAAGAACGTTTTCTTAGCCCTATTTATTAGATTATATGGGACGTGACTAACAGCACTTGGCTGCAGGACCAAAATATAATAATTCAATGTACACTTTTTATTGTATACCTGAGTTTTCTTCAAAAAAAGTTGTCCAACCCAAAAGTCCAATCAAAAGAATTTGGCATCGCACCGTGACTGCTTCATTTCTCCAATATCACCACAATAGCTGGGATATGAGCTGGTCTGGTCCTCTCTTATAGAAAGATAATATAAAGATTTGTCACACATAGATAATGTTTTATTAATATTTTTCAAATTAAAAAAAATATGGATAACATTTCATAATCATATTCTATTCCATTCCTTAACACCGCCACAAAACAAATAATATTTTAAAATAGCAAAAAGGACAATAAATTACCAAGGCGTCTGTCAAATAAGAAATAAAATACGTATTATATTATCAAGATGGTTTAAAAGAAAATCAACATTCATGACTAAACACCAGAAAAGTCGAACAAAAGAAATGTGTTATAATCAAACCACACATATTAATTTTAGAAGTGTTTGCAATCCAAATATAGCTTGTACTCTATGTAAAACAGGCCTGTGTAAAACCAGTGGATTTAAAAGACACTCCGTCAAATAAAAAAGGATATAAAATTTTAACGACACGCCGAAAAATACAATAAAAATATGGAAGAAAAGGTAACTAAACAATGGTGCGAGACTTTAGACCCGCAGCGTCAGTTTCTGAGTAGATATCTAAGTTTAGAAATTAGTTAACTGTAGTTTTATTTTGTGCGGTATGGATTAAATTTAACCACAATATCTGCAGACTAGGTATAGGAACTACGTAACATTTTTTATTAAAAAATGTTGTTTCTCAATAATTCAATTAGATGAATATTAATAATTGCTAAGCATGTAATTCAATCTGATGACTTGTTTTAATTAAATAGAGAATACATTTATTCTTACCCTTTGATATTTCGGCATTATATTATATTTTATTTTATTTTATATGCCTACAAACTGATGAAGAAGTTTGGACCTCGTAAAATAAGTTTTGTAATAAAGTTATTTTAACAGATTAAATCAATTTTAGCTGTTTAATATAACTTCTGTCTGCCGGCTAATTCACTCAGTTATGAACATTACGTTTTCAGTATTTGCTTAACCCTAGAACCACAAAGATGTGAGCGGTAAAATTGACCCAAACTTTCCTTTAAAGTATATTCCTGTATAAAAGAAACTTACGGATCAGTTTAAAATTATCGGTACGTACCACCGGCCGGACTTTCTACAAACTTTCGAATGGTGTATATAAAATCAAAGAAAGAATATATTTGTGATTATTTATATAAATTTAAAAAATAGTATTCTTGTATTTTTTAATATTTTATCAAGTAACTCATAAGTCTTACACAAAATTATAATAATAAATATCTATGAATAATGTATATAATTTATAAACCCTCAATATGGTATAAAATATTTTATAAAATGTATATTTTTAGCAGAATGAATTGTATAATTTATTTATTTTTACAAACATATTTCTACTGTTGAAAATAGATATTTTATTATTTATTATATTTATATATATTATTTAAAGCGTTTTAAAATATAACAGATACATTATTGTGGAAAATATCACGGCTTTAGTCAATTTGACCTACCCTATAGTCTGCCAAAGCATCTAAACCTTTTATGATCTATAACAGTATGCAATGAATATATGACAGGAAGATTGTGTAAAATTTAAAACAGGTATTTATGTAAAAATATAACGATGTCCAATTTTTTTAATGAAGACAGCTGAGGGAATATGTAAAAAAATTATTAACACGATGATATTACAAATCTTATGACAAATTGACAAAAATGTGAAATCAAGTATTTAAAATTAAGGATTGTTAATAATATTATAACCATTATTTTTGATTCCACAATCTCCAATTTGTTTAAAAACTTTGATAAATCCTATCAATTTGATGACATCTTTATTAAATACCCTATAATTAAAAATATAAAGTATAAAATATAAATATAAGTATAAAAATATCTGTCAAGTATAACTTGGTGGAATTACTATATTATTCTTTCACTTTTGGTGTTGAGTTCTTTTTCGTTCTTTGATCTTTGATCTGCGATTCATGATTGCTTTCATCATGATGCTTTTTCCTTTATTTATTGACTTTATATATTATGTTTGCATTATTTATGAATTTATTTTAATAAATTTATAATGCGTTTACTTTATTTGTGGGAGTATAATAATTTTGTTAATTTTATTTGTTGTGATGTAAATTATCGTGTTGATGAATGCATTTATTATAAAATTCAGGTATTTGAGCTTTGATCATATCATCTTTATTTAACAAAGGCCCCTCATTAACCAGTCATGAGCAGATTAGCATTAATAACAAATTAACAACACATTGTTTGTGTCACTTTACAATATTATAATATCAGATTCTCATTGGTGCTATTGCCAACTGAAAATTCAACGTATCAAACAATTTATGTACGAAAATAATTTCACCAATCAAAAAGATGTTAAGGTTCAATAATGTATATATATATATACGCACATAAAACAATATAGGTAGGTATACCTATTGTTATATTTCTAACAAAGAAATTAAACGGTTCATGTGGACATATATTCATTTGTGTTAGTATTTGGCATGAACATGGGATAAACGGTTCAAATGTATTAAAATTAAATTAGAAGCACAACATTATAGCAGATATGCAGGCTCGAATTGCTTTCAAAGATTTTTTTGCGACAACTTCCGCCCATGGCTTTGGTCATCTTTTAACAAAATATACTCTCAAGAAAGTAATCTGGACATTGTTAATTATTGGTGGATACATTGGTTTAAGCAACGATATTTACAACCTCTTAAACACGTATTATACTTATCCAAAAACATGGAATGAATTTGTCCAAATGGACAGTTTTGTTTTTCCCGACGTCACATTTTGTCCGACAGAACTGATTTCACAAACAAAGGAACGCAATTTTCCGAACTCAGAACAAATATTGTTACAAAAAAAGTTTGAAATAATCACCCACACACTCAATTTAATATCATATCAGAAAGGACAAGGGACTGTCTTTAAAATTCCAAACATTGCAAACCGAATTTTACGCAGTATTGCTGGTAAACACGATTTGTTTTTTACTGCTCAGGATCACATCATTTCATGTGAATATATGAATCAATACTGCGATTTTCGCAACTTCACTCTGTATTGGCATCCTACGTATTTTGCTTGTTATCGATTTCATCCTGAACAAAGAAATGTTGGGACAGCGGGACCTGGAACTGGACTACAACTCTTGCTAAAACCGGGAATTCCAGTCAGCTTAAAAACTGAGCATCAACTAGTAAGTACAACTGCATTGATTACTACGTTATTTGTATGCTTGTGATTTAAACTAATTTTGATCTTGTTACATTGCAGGCAAAATTTATGACTGGATATTTTATCAGTATTCATAAACCGGGATCTCGACCTTCATTTAAAAAGCAGCGCATTAAGGCTCCACGAGGATCATTCATCGATGTTGAGTTGAAAATGAAAAGAAGGCATGATGTGTCCACTCCCATTCAACCTTGCAACTTTAACTTCGAAATGCCGAAACTTAATCTTACAACGGAATTTTCCAGGCAGCCGCCATTAACTGAAGTTTTTACTCGAACGATTTCAGAATGCCGGGACATTCTTGGTCAGGAAGACATGATTAAAAAGTGTGGTTGTCTGGACGACGCTAAAATTGTTCCCACATTTCTATATAAGAATGTTTCCTTGTGTCACTTTTCTCCAGAATATCTTCTTTATTTTAATTACTTCTTTGGAAAAAAAATTAAAAACGGAAGTTTTGTAGAATATGAAACTGAGTACAATAATAAAAAAATAAATTTTAAAGATTCAATGTTGGAATCTGAATTTTACAATCGGTCACAGTGTCATCGAAAAGCCAAAAGAGACTTTAAATATAAAAAGATTCCTTCTAGTAAGTGCGACTATATCCATTGCTCACAACATGAATATCATCAAACTATTGTAATCGGAAATTGGCCTCCAGAGAAAAGGGTTGACGTCGCAGAAGTTTTGACTAAAAAAATTCGTTCCGCTTATTCCGAAGCCGAAGCCCTCGGGTATAACATTACCGACAAAAATGATACTGATGTATCAAGTTTGGTGAGGATGGACATTTTCCCGGGATCGGTAGACTGTGTATGGCAAACAGCAAGTCGTGCTTTAACGATATCTACCCTGATGTCGTCAATCGGAGGTAGTTTGGGCTTGTGGACCGGCTTCAGTTTGATGACGTTGGCAGAAGTTATACAACTCATGATATCTTTAATGACGAATAATGATAAGAGAGTTAATTTTAAAGATTAATAAAAGTTACACATTTCATTCAATGGCATGTGAAGGAGGACATATCTACGATTATACGCACGATTGTTTGTATATTTATAACCAATATATATACATTATATTACATATTTAAGAACTTATTAAAGTAATAAGACTATAACATACCTATATTGTATACATATATCATTTATCAATAAGTCAATCAAAATATTGGCAGTAAAATAATGTTCAGTATTCTGAAAGCAGTACAAACTTGGGCCAAAATATACCAAATATAAACAATTAACAAATAGTTCCTAGAAATCTCCATGTAAGACTAATATTTATGAAAATCATTGAATAACAAAATATTTCAGTTATTAATTTTGTTTAAATTTAATAAGATTATGAACATTGTTCGCAATTAGATAACTATAGTATCATAGTAACATTTAAATGGAATAATCTAATCATTTCTTGAATGTACTTCATGATACATTTGCCGCAAAATTACTAAAACATAAAATGTCCCTTTCTTTCGATTTAGCCACATGGACTGTACGATTTTCTTTATTGAAAAGTAATTTAGCTGAATCTTTTTAGATGTTTTAGATCTCTTTTTTAGATGAACGATTTAGAGACATCTTACTTTTATCACATCGCTTCAATGTAAACATTTTCTTGATCGTTCAGATTTTTAAATATCATATATATTATATTTTTATATATCTTACGTTTTTAATTATTTTATATTTTATATCTTTTATTTTTATATAGCCTATCTTAAATTTTATATATCTTATATTTTTATATATCTTACGTTTTTATATTTTTAAATATCTTATATTTGTATATATCTTATATTTGTATATATCTTATATTTGTATATATCTTATATTTTTATATATTTTTATATATCTTTTATATAATATATCTTTATATATCTTATATTTTTATATATTTTATATTTTTAAATATCATATATCTTACGTTTTTATATTTTTATATATCCTATATTTTTATGTATCTTATATTTTTATGTATCTTATATTTTTATATTTTTATATATCTTATATTTTTATACATCTTATATGTTTATATGCCTTATACATCTTATATGTTTATATGCCTTATATATCTTATATGTTTATATGCCTTATATATCTTATATGTTTATATATATATCTTATGTTTTCACATATTTTATATCTTATATCTTTATATATCTTATGTTTTTATATATGTTATGTTTTTATATATCTTATACATCTTATATTATTTACGTAAGGTATTATTTACAGGATGTACTTAATAAATGACATACTGTAAATAATACCTACATAACATAAATGTAAAGATCCGCGTAAAATGCACAAAACGATCCACACACTCCCACCACCCCATCATTCAAAATTCTGGGTACCGACCAATAACCACTTCTAATTCAATCTGTGTAGCTGCGCAGTCCTATAAATTAGACTGTGTTGGCCAATTACTCCACAATATGACCTTACCTGATACATTACAGTTAATTACAGAGGTTTTTTTTATTGAAAACAAAAGCAAACATAGGCTATCTTATAATTATTTTATACTATCTTATAATTATTTTATACTATCTTATAATTATTTTATACAATCTTAAATTATGGTTTCAACTACAATTCAAGAATAAATATATGCTTCTGTCAAGCATAAAGTGATCACATTATGCTAAAAATGAGAAACGATCGCTATATTAATAGGTAATGCGACTCTAAACCTAAAGTCAATTCTTCCAATTTGTTCTAAATCAAGTGTAAAAGATACAAATATGAAATTCATGTCTGGAGGGTGAGAAATGCACCATTAAAATAACGAAGTGTCCAAAAAACGCTTCTTATAAAATTTTGAACTTTGAACTGACTGATGGTAGACTCGAGACTCGTCAGCATCTTCTGTATTCGCCGCTGGTTTCGCTTAGGGTCAGTTTTCAGACTCATTTTATCCTCAACTATTGCATTGTTGAAATCAAAAACAGAATTGTAAAACATCTCTTATATTTTGTATTAATCAATCGCATCGCTTAATTGTTGAATGAATCCTTTATAAAAAATGTTTACATTTATGTTATAAAATTTAAAATCATAAAATGCACTTATATAGTAGGCCTATTAATAATGAAATAAATGTATACACAGCATGCATAGAAGTAAATAATTAACAAAAATAAACCTTGCATCATACAATAGAATATGTTGTATTGTCAGTTGATTTTGATACCAATAACTTTATTAGTAGCATGCACTTTCCCAGGTGAGTATTTGTTCATAATTGTATATTGTCTATAATTTCGATTTGCCATTCTGATTACAAAACTACAAAATATTTACACTGGAAGAAAATTGAATCGGTTTCATTTAATGTACTCAAAAGCTATAATAAATAATGATTAAACTTTAAACAAAATATATCGAGAAGACTGATTAATATTTATTTAATAATATATACTATACTATACTGTATATACATTCAAACAATAAAATTCTTAGATAGCCATGTCCGGTGGAAAGCCTGTTCCCCAGTCTTGATAGCCGTCGTTTTTTTTAACCGAATTATTCCAACACATAAAGCGTCAGAAATAGAAAGAGAAATAATGACAGTTTGTTTGCACAAAACCTTATAATCTTCTCAATGTTATGATATATTAATTGTGTATCAGTTCAAAACAATTTATATATAAATACGTTCTATTTTAAAATACAAAATATAATATTTATATATATATATATAGGTGACAAAAACTGCAGTTCAGAAATACATTTTCGGCTTTCAAAAAGGACTCCCCACAACATCATATAACATTTTGATATAATTATAACACATATCCGATGGTTTATATATCCACGCTATAATAGAAAACTAGTTCCTTTTATTAAATGCCGAGAGTGCATAACTAAGATAAAATCAATTTATAGCACTTTTTGCGAAAACAACGAGATCACATACTTCCGAAAAATATTCGATTCATTCAAAACATTTCGGCGCCCCATATTGCTGCCAGCGCGATTAACCACATCGAAGAACGAGTTTTTTGACACCCATCCTTTTTTTCGGACTTCACTCTCTGTTGATCGATTAATGATATATCTTTCCAAGGTTGTAATCAAGTAAAGAAAATGATAATCGCAATTTCAATGCAATAGAAGATATTGAAACCGGATGCGGAAAAATTTGTTTGCGGATATACTATATACCTATGCGTTCATCGGACTGCAAATAGTATATTATATTTTTTACTTTGATATATTTTTAACATTTGTGATTTGCTAAATTATAATTTTTTTCGTTATAGGTTATATTTTCTGAATTGTATTGATTTGTAACCTCAATAAAAATTTGAATTTGGTAAAACTATGAAAAAACAGTACTAAATAAATAGTAGGGTTAAATCCACGACATTTGCATATGTGCGAAGCCCCCTTTTCATCGCACATTATCAATGTTGCGTTTGTCAACATGTGTCTATAACCAATAAAGCCTATTTATTATTAGGCCTATTATTATTATTAACGTGTTATATAAAACTTAAACCAATCACAATTGAGTATTGATTTTTCGATTTCAAAGACTTCCTATTGATTGATTTAAACCGGGGCAGGGCTATTTATGATTAATTCAAGGTCGATGAGTTCACATTTTGTCGCTTACAAATGATTCAGATTTAAACATTTAATACTTAAATACATTTACGGGAATATATACAATAATATATACATTATAAATACATTATAAATACATTAAATACATTTAATAATAACTTGTTGGATTATATTTATTGATTATTTTTGCAATACTGTTCACTAAGTCATATAAATACTGATCAGGTTGATTTCAATGGGAATCTAATTCAAGTATGAGGAGTAAGTATAATTATATATAAACAAACAAATGTTGAAATGGAGAGTGTTATCCAAAAATGTTGCAAAATGTTTGAAATCCTTTTTCACTTTAATTACAGCTTATCTTCAAGAAACATTGAATTTATTCAGGCCTTTACTAGTTATGAAATGACTTATGCTTATTATTAGAATTTCGGATTTTTTAATATTTTAAATCTTTACGGATCCATAACGTTAACGGATATGAACAACGCGTTTAAGGTTGTAAAAAGTGTTAGGCTTTAAAAGTATACTATCGCACAGCACTATAACGAAGGATAATTTATGTTCAAATTTTGAACCACAGTAATTCATATTAAGTCAGATAATATATTTAATTAATGCAATTCATACAGTAGAATGTTTCTGATTATATATTTCGCAAATTTAAATATCAGTGCGTTATATGAATATTAGTTTCAAAATATTATGAATGTTTTTTTGTATTTTAAAAGTTTTCATTTTGGATTATATATTATATATATAATATACTATGCTTATATTTCAAATGTACATCTAAACTTTAAAAAATATATACTGAAAAGTGTCCATTGAAAATTTGATGTATTAAACGAATTTCCAGTTCCGGATTAACACTTCATGGGTCTTAGAAATTAAAACTTTAAATAGAAACTGGAATATTAGTTAAAAATTGCAATCTAAACAACTGTGCTTGATCATATTGTTTTATTGCTATGTAGTGGTGAGGACAGATTATATACTAACTATGTAGTTGGTCTTTGGGTCTAATTTTGTTTATATTAAAGTGGTGAAAATATTTTTTGTTTGATATTACAGTACTAACGTCATACAATGAATAATTAAAAAGTACTACAGACAAGTTACTCAATAATAAATTATTAATAGCCTGGGGACTTATAAAAGATTATACTATATTATAGATAATTATAAAATAGTACGAACATGTTTCGCAATCATGCATTTTTATTCAAGAAAACCGAGGGACACAAAAATGAAAGGCCGCATTGCATCTATAATTGTAGAATTTTATTGAATAACTCAAGAAACTCATATTATAATTATAATATAGACCCTAATTTAATTATGAGATAAATATCCGAAAGTTCTCCCGCTGATGGCCAATTCTTATCAGGCTTTCTTCCCGGGCCACTACTGCCAGAAAGTGAATGGACCTTTGACAATGATTAACAGTGACACTAACATTTTTATTATACCCTAAATGCTTACACCACTTTCCTACTCTGTAACTTTTGCAATTAATAATAATAAATGGCATTCTATCTCATTCATCACGTCTTCTTCAATGATTCAAATT
>JAUZND010049821.1:0-19678 GCA_034780555.1 Coelogynopora nodosa | reverse complement strand
CTCCATTAGAAGTATGTTTGTATTTAACGTGTATGCTGGTTGATAGGAATATATGTAAAACGTAGGCAAAATTGTTTCGATTATCCAATAATCGATTATTTGTTGCTGTTGCATTTACACGCCGTTATTTTAATATATGAAATAACATTTTATTTAATATTACAATATTGACAATGAACGATTTAATTACATACAATCAGTTTTTTATTGTGATAAAATTACGTTAGTACTACTAATACTATTAAATTATTGTATCATATAAATAGTATTGTATATATAAAACTAATTTTATTATTGTGATTATAAATGCAATACGAATAAATATACACATTGTAGTAATACAATATTGATGAATAATCAATTTAGTGCATAAATAATTATAAGTGACTGGTTATTAGTCAGTTGTCACAAATAAGAAAACAGTCATCACAAAAATGATGAGACTTACCTAAGTGTTATGAAACTGTAGATATAATGTAGGTGTTAACAGATGCTTGACAATGATTCACATAATACGCGTATTAGAGATTCATCGGTTACAATTAATATTACACGTAATCATTGTCGAATTTTCTATATTCAATAGAGGATGTACACCGAAACAGAGGACTCCGAAATGAAAAATGAATCAGTTGTCCAGTTTCCCCCGGAAACTGTTGCGCCGGCTTTTCCTTCTGTTCGCCAATTTCCCCCGATATCTACTCCAGTTCGTCAACTTCCTCCTGTATCTCCTTCGCCACTAAGTACTCCGGTTCGTCAACTTCCTCCTGTATCTCCTTCGCCACTTAGAACTCCAGTTCGCCAACTTCCCCCATTTGTGTCCGCCACTCCCAGAGAACGAGCAATGGGTTCAAATTTATCTTACTATCAAGATATGTTGGACACGTGTACCGAACTCGATATAGAAGCAGAGTCATTTAAAGGTCAGACAGAATAAGTTTATTATTTGTGTACTATTTGTACTTTAAAAACAAAATGTATCATTTATTTATTGCAAACACTTCAACAGAGGCTTTGTTGTAATTGCATTTATTAGTTCAGTGTATTCACATTGTTAACGCGGTTAAATGATGAACCCGGGTCTGGCCAGACCCAAAGCATGTTTCTCACGTCATATATCTGAGGAACAGCTTGCTAAAGAATTAATATTTTATGACTTTTCCACATTTGTTGAGAGCTGTATTATGCCAAATAAACTTTTCACTTCGCGCATTTGTTTTACTAGATTCAACACAATACTAGCTAAATGATGAATATGGGTCTGGCCAAACCCAGACAAATTTGTATAAATTTATGTACCTTATTCGAACTTTAACAACATTTTCCGTCTTTGTGCTATTGCGTACACAATAAGTAATCTACTTCATATCTGTGAACTATGGAGACTTTACATCATAAGTGGATAACATGTAATGATTCTAACGTTATTGAAAGCAAATTTAATCATATGTTAACATTTGATTATAATAGAATCGATTATAATAAGAAACTTGATTAATTAGTTAATTGATTAATGATATTGTTTCTGCTATAATATAAGGCGGCTTTTTGTTTGATTGATTTTTTCTATTCACCTCATTATTTCGAATTAGATTTAAATTATATTTTGTCATTCTAAGCAACTGCATAATAATTGTAATTTCTCTTCAAATAATGATCGCATAATTTTAGTGTATTGTTGATTTTCTACAACTTATCATTTTAAATCCTATTGGATCCTTCCTACATAAATGTTATTGTCTATTTTAATTGTTTATTTCTTAGAAATATATATTACATTAAAAAATAATTAACTGGTTGTCTATTCCAATGGATTAATTATATTTAAAATGTATCGGTCAATATAGTGCAAGCATTAAATAAAGCAATACAGCTTTACTGTCTAAAACAAGCGTTGTATTCAAACTTTGTGTTAATGAGTACTGATAAATTTAATTGAGAAAAATGCTCTTTGCGATACTTCTATGCATGCAAAATCAACTGTTTTGGGCAAATGCAATGTATCACAGGGGAGACATGGGTCGTTTTATGGAAATCCCAAAACTTAAACGATTCTCAGAAAATCGCATTCTAGAGTTCAGCATTCTATATCCTCATTTCACTCCATTTGAAGATATGATCGATTTGGTTTATCGGGGTTCCCGATTTGGCTTTCCAAACAATATGAGACATGGACATTTTATAACAGATTTACGTTTCCGGGACGTAGATTTAAATATTGTTGTGAAACTGGAGGACATCATCAGCCCCAAAACATCGTATATGGAATATCTAACTAAAACCTTCTCAAAACTTAAATTTGCTTCACTCTTGAATCGAAAAGTTTCAAATTTGATTTTACATTGGGCGTACTTTGAAGATCCCGCATCTGTGCAAGAATTTATCAAAAATTCACAGCCTAACCACCCCTCTCTCATGCATTCGTGGTATCGGTTGTTTCTCTGGATGGTTTCCTACAAAAATTTCGTTCCCATGGATAAAAAGTATAAGCCGCTGAGTATTCCTTACCCGACAGCCGACTCGATGTCAGCTCTATACATATATCACCTGTGTCGAATCCTGCGAACGGACAACAAGGACCACCGCATGTGCCCCGATCCCTGCAAGGCGCTACCGTGTCAAAACATGCCCTTTGCCGCCACGGAGAAATGCTTCCGGCTAAACTTGGGCCTGTTCGAGGGCGACTTCGAGTGCCGCTGCAAGACGGGATTCGAGTGGTCGATGTTCGGGCACAAGTGTAGACCGGTCAATCTGTGCACCCGCAACAACAAGTGCAACACGGATGGGACTCAGCGCTGCATTTATCTGCCAGAGAGTCGGGAGGCAATTTGCGTTTGTAAGGAGACTTACATGGGGGCCCAGTGTGCTCAGGTAAACTGTGTGTGTTAATTAGGGTATGTACAATAACACCTGTACGATTGATAAATTAATAAATGTAAAATCAATACCACCATAGATAGTTTGTATAATTATTTATGAAATCAGTGGAATACTTTCTTTATACTAATAAGTTAAATTGTTGGGTTCATTTTAGATGTAGAATGTTACATTTTTTAAAACTTTTTGCTGTTTCCGTTTCTCTATCTTTTTCATTATCTTTTTCTGCTTTGTCTGTTTTTCAATATTTTTTCCAGTTTTCCTTGACAGAGTCATTCTTATGTTGCGTGGTTTGCTTTTTATCAGTTTATACTTCTCTATGTTGTTGATTGGTTGATTGTATAATGTTATCTTCTTGATTTTATTGCTCTCATATTGTCTACTTTTTATAATTGTTTCCGTATCCACAATCTTATCACAAATATTCACGCTATATTATGTCCTTACAATTATATTTAGTAGCATAGTATTCGTCCCAAGAGCATGCAATCCGACCCCTATATAAGATTAATCACTTGGTACACTGCATGTACACATCACCACCACTTGCCACCAATATGCCCCTACACCACATAGATCAGGAACCCCTGCATGAAACGGTTTAACAAACGCGAACTGCCCGGCTCCATCGCCTGCAACACGGGCCAGGAGGGGAACAAGTGTGTCCCCTCCTCGGGCCGCGACACCTTCCACTGTGTCTGTCAGGGGGGCTCCTGGAAGCACGACTTCAACTTCGCCTTCCACAACTGCCTCGCCTTCCGGGACCGCTGTTCGGACACCCTCTGTCTCCATGGGAACTGTCTGTCCTCCACGGATGGCCGTAGGACCAGTTGCCAGTGCCCCCGGGAGCTGGCCGGGTCCTTCTGCCACCTGCCCCGGGCGCATTGGGCCAGCTGGATGCCTTGGTCGGCCTGTGAACCGAGATGCGGTGCGGCACGCAGGTAAGTGGTATCATCGGGGATAAAGGTATACTGTACAATAAAACGTGCAGTAGGCCTACATTGATTGCAGGATAAATTATTTTTAGTGCATAGTTTATAATATGATAGAGAGATGAAATCGGGTACGTAACAATATTTAACTCTCGTTTAAAAGATGTCATCGTCTTTATTAAAAATTTTATGAGATTATATTGATTTTATTCCTACAAGAATTGTTTTGCTTAAAATTTATGCTGGTAACATATCTCTTAAAATGGATATTGATAATGTTGAAATAATTATTTACTTAGTGTCTGACAAAGTGTAAAATCGTGTGCATTTTTTAAAAGCACCACTTGTAATGTAATTTTCTTGAATGTATATGATCAATAAAAGATTTTAAGATGTGCTTTTCAATAGTTGAGAGACCAAACCTCGATATCGCCATTTTCCCGTGATTTTTAAATAGATGTAAAAGCAGGTAAAATGCGTCATTTTCCAGAAATGTTGTATTTAAAATAATGCTTTATTACATTTACAATGTTTTATATCGGTTAAGTTTTTTAATTCATTGTACAGTTTTTACAAGCAATTATTAAATCCTAGAAAAGAGGTCATTTAAAAACAATATACCGTATCCAAGGATCTTGCAATACGATATTATATACATAAGCCTAATATATATATTCGAAAAGGCTGAAAAGACGCGATATTAAAAAAACATGTTTAAAAGATATGTGACAATATATTTTAACTTAATTAGCTTTAGAATATCACACGTTTTACATGCTTTTATATATATTTTTTAAAAAGGTAAACATTTCCTCGTCAGATATGCGATCTCTTTTAGACACTACTTACTGGATTTAAAAATTAAATGCCTTTATTTTCAATTCCCAATATTAAACGCAAAAATTAAACTAGAGTGGTGTTTGTTATAAGAGTTGCACACGGCATCCTCAAATGCTACAATCTGCACTTGATACGTGAGTACAAACAAATACTATAGATTAAAAACAGGTACAAAATGTCAGCAATATATTTGTTTTTATATTACTGATACCATGTAACAACCTATACTAAATTAAGGTGCAATTAAATGAGGTGGATGACAATTTAAAGATCATTCATATTATAATACATATAGCATTTTTAAGACTAATAATTTTCTTGCAACTTGGGTAGGTGAATTTAGCCTTGTTGGCATTTGTTTAAGGCGGACCAAAGGGTTCAGTGTGAAAATTTTTAATTTACAATTTAACCGAGGTATACCTTGTAGACCTCGTTTAAATTGTAAATCTTAGAGATTTCCACATTGAACCCTTTGGTCCGCCATATTTGTTATGCACCGCAAATAAGAACACAATGCTGAATTATTTGTTATTCATTACTGTTATTTAAACTGTATTGCCTTTGTCATCTTCTCCAAATTTGAGTTCATACATTTCATTCTTTCTTACATTTTCAAAATCTTAAAACATATAACGTCATCGCCATACAATGGATAATTGGCATTTGTTTTTTATTATAGTATTACAATAGTATAACTATTAATTGTCAACCACAGTAATTAGTAACCATTACACTTGTGTAGTCTATGTCTGTGTAAGTAATACATCACTGGTTTTCAGATTAACATCTAAGAACATAGATATTTGGGGAACATTACAAAAACTATTTCTAACCACTTTTACTATTTTTTTTTCAATATATGGTAATACGTATATTGTGTATTTTTGGGGCATTTTTTAAAAATCAAACTAAAAACTTTAGATTCTTTTAAGTAAATTTAAAAAATTATAATTTTAATTATCTATTGTTTGGTAATGACGTCATAATAATCTATTTTTGAAAAAGTATGAAGGAATAAAATGTATGAACTTTCAAATTTGAAGCGAGTATTCTATATAATGTAGTTCTATTAAACAAAAACATTTGAGTAACACTTTTTAGTCTATTGGCGAATGTTTTTGGCCGTTTGATGACGCTATAAGGCCGATACATATATAAATAAAAACAATAAGTGTAATTTTGTCAACTAAAAGTTTATGTAGATAATTACGGATAATTTCATTTCATAAATATCTGTCCGTCCGTTTAGGAGCGATACGAAAACCAAAAAATACTTTTTCACTATACCATTATTAAACTACATTAGTTACTGACCCTTTCAAGTTAAATAAATTAGTCCATATATTCGATTTTAGTTCCAACTTTCCATGTTCCATGTTTTTACACGTCCCATCTATTTATGCCACCATGTATCTCACTACTTTACGTCAAAATGAAATTAACCTGACTTTCATATTTGATTTTTTAATATGTTGTATTTTGCATTCGTGTGAAAAGTAGATAATAATGAAACATAATCAGGATTTAGAATTTATTATAAGAATCCTACTTTTCAATTCACTATTTAATTTGTTTGTTTGCTAATCTAATTTGATAAATATTTATAGATTAATTTAGTCTAACTCATCAAAATTTGCAAATCTATTTATTCCGTAATTCATTTACTAATTGTCATAAGAAATTTATGAATATTTGAATATAAACATTACAAATCATATAAGTATGTTACTATCTTCTAAAACAAACAACATAACACAGACATAAACATATAACATAGCATTATGTTCCTAACGATTACATCAATTTTCAATGTGCCGGTAATTTACAATATTTGTATGAGTATATATGCCTAGTTACAAAAATACGATTGTAGTATTGTTATTATTATCTGGAATAATCCGCAACATTACCAAACTTGACACCATAAAAATATACTGATTTTTTGTATCATCATCTTTAATTGTTCATTGAGAGTGAATAATTTAATAATTACAGCGTAGGGCAAGTCTCCAGCGTAGGGCAAGTCTCCAGCATAGGGCAAGTCTCCAGCGTAGGGCAAGTCTCCAGCATAGGGCAAGTCTACAGCGTAGGGCAAGTCTCCATTGCAATAAGTAATAAATTATAATTTGATTCCTTGAGATAACTTATGAGATAACCTGATGTTCCTGAACAATTATGAAACAATAACATTTTTCCCTTTTTTATTCTATTAATCCCGGACTGTCAGGAACAGTATCCTTGTTGACCATATTGTGGTATAAGATTTCTTACTCTCTTGCCAAGCACCCCGTAAGCCAGGCCAATCGGAGGTGATCTTTTCCATTTGGTGCGGGCTTGCAGCACTTTCGCATACTTGTGCTTGCAAACAAATATCAATTCGTACTGCGTGTTCATAAAAGAGTTATAATATGCTAATTTGTGAATGCAATTAGAAAATTATAAGTGCAGCCACAACAAAATGACATTTATTAATTTAAATCGAAACTTTCCGTGACTTTCTTATAATAAATTTATTCGATACGATGAACCAATGTATTTTACTTTATCTATTTTTAATTAAACCTATTGTTTGTTAATATAGACATTAGGATTACTTTACTAGTATTACTTGCAAATAGACGCTTGTTAACTAAAATACACTATTATTAGTGAGGTTTCGTTGAGTTTGTTACCTTTAATTTAATATATTATGTCTAAATCAGAAATATAGAAAATATTTGAAAAGCGTATAATTCGTATGTTCTTAATAATATATATATATATGTAATCCCATGAGAGTTTTTCTCGCTCAAAAATAAATTGTTCCATAATTGAAGGCTTAACTGCACCTATTGTACTTGAACCTATTATCGTTTATCCGCGATTTCTTGGCCTGATTCTACAGAAAAAGGTAGCTTTATATTGTGTTTTAAAGCAATTATGTTATGCCATATCTTTGCCAGAAAGCATACTATTTTCACACTTCAATAAAAAATTTGTATGAATCCTCCACAGGTAGAGAGCGCGAAAAATCCATAAAATTGATCGCCTATATTACACATTGTATCTCTGCATTAATCTGCAGATCCCTCCGAGTTCGCCACTGCGATGGCGACGGCTGCAGCGGCCAAACCCGGCAGGTCCGGTTCTGCCAGCCCACCTACTGCGGCAGTCACCCCATGTTCCGGCGCTACAGTGAGCACCGCCTGAAGGTGGCCCGCTACTTTGGCCTGGCGGCCGTCTGGATCTACGCCCTGCTGCACGTCTTCTTCGGGCTCATCTGTACCCTCATGCTGATCATGATCATGTGTCCCGGGGTGGCCGAGTTTACCGCGAGAATACTGCTGTTAAACGTTGTTTCAAAATAAATGTTTATAATGAACTTTATAGGTTTGTGTTTTGTCTTTGAAGTGAAAGTAAAACTTGAAAGTTAGAAAAGTTTGTTGTGGTTCTTGTTTATCTGAGAGAAATGTCGACTGGCTGGTTTTTTTCTAATTTAAGGTGAGCGCGCGTTTATGCTGAATTATATACCGCGTTATATGGACTTTGGGGGAAGGGGGCATTGGCATTTCCGCGTAAGTTATCACACTTCCTATTATTGACCAATTAAGCTGTAATTTAAAAAATAATTTTTTTTAGAAATATCTTTTCCAGTATTTTTTTTTATAATTGCGTCATAAAAGGCCAATTTTGAAGAGCATGAAAATTAAATATATAAACTTTAAATGTACTGAAATTGTTATTTGTAACTCTAAAATCTGTTATTGAAAAGTATTATTTTTTGTTTTTAAATAGGGGCCTGAAATAGCGGCGACACTATACTTAAAAATGCATTAAATAAAAAATAATTTTGGCATCCAATTTCCATTTTTTACAGATTTGTTAATCAGTTTGTAAAAAAAGTTGTCTTCCTTTGAAAAATGCAGTAATTTTGATTGTAAACTATAGGTAATTTTATTATTATTTCATTTCAGAGTATTACGATTTCATACAAGCAGTTGGCTCGGTCGAGCAAATCCGAGAGGAGATTGTGTCTCCAACACCTAACGTGTCACCATCAACGTCTCCGTCATCGACTCCCTCCGACCACCGATTAATTCGTTGAGCTTTCGTTGAGCCGCATAGACGAGCTTTGTTAGAGGGGGATAGGTGGACTGTGAATCGCGCTAAGAGCCGTTTTGGTCTCATGTCCCTCTTTCCTAGTCAATTAGTTATTCATAATACTTAAAATTAAAATGTATGTTGTGTTATTTAGAGTATAGAAATGTATTGCAATATTCAATACATATATTATACAGTTAATCACTACTTGTAATATAGATATGTGTTATTATTATATATATATGATTATATATACTACAGTTATGTTATTGTATGCTGGTTTGCTTATCTTGATTTAATAATTAATTTTGTGACTCAACTGTGACTTAGCTCACAGTTGATTATAATTGACCATAATCATTTGTTAATTATGTATATTAGGTATATTGATAAATACTTATTGCTCACAACTCCAGGGTTCTATATTATAGTATGCATACGTATATGATTACATGTTACATTATGCGCAAAGATTATATTTTTTTAAATTTTATGCCAAACTACTATACACTGAGTATAAATAAAACATTTTGCAATCACAAAATTAGGTTATAGATTATTGAAATGTATGCTAATCTTGTTTGTTTCAATTTGTTATTTTTTATCTGAAACGTTTGTATATTTTATATAAATATAAATTATTATTACTGATAATAATGTTACTTATTAAAATTGTCATGCTAAATAGAAATAATTATATATTTTAACCTTATAATAATGCATTTTTGATTTTTGACTTATATAAATGAATCATATATGCATCCTATAATATTCTTCATGCATTTTTTGTATACCTATTTATCCCTTCCGCAAATAAAAAGATTATAGCCATGGAAAGGAGATAGTAATCTGTTTGACAGTAATATTTTGATTCATATCTATGTATTTTACCTTAAAACTATAATATATTAAACAATAAAGGTGTCAATATTTCAGTTGCATTGATCAACTATATGTACATCAAATACAGTCTACTTTTAGAATTTCTCCAAAACTAAAGTAAAACGTTACAAGAACGGCTTATTTAAATTCAACGCAATATATTTACCACACTACACGTTTTGAGATGAAAAATACTATTAGCAAAAGTGATATATTTTTAATGTCAATATTTTTATAAAAGATTACATTTACCATTGATTAATAGTGGATTTTATGTATTGAAGTGCATTTTTGTTATATCTCGATTACAGATCAATAACACGAATGTTTTAATGTCAAATTAAATATATCATAAGTCTAAGTAGTACCGTTACAAAATGTTTTAATGTGCGTTATAATACTGCCCTAAAAAGAGACTTGACAATTTTTACAAGCAGCTTTTGACAAATAATTTATCTTAATGTAAAATGTATTATATGGAAAATGAAACAATTAAAAGCCTTAGAGTAGTCACCTAAAGAAAACCTTCTGAAGGTCTGGAAGCTCCTTGTGATATCATTGTCGTTCGAAAAAGACAATTGTTAGGAAAACATTAGATTAGTGACATGGTTATTTTTTGATGCCCAGAAAGTTGGTTTGATATTTATATGTACTGTTGCCTTGGAGTAGTCTCCCAAAGACAATCTCCTGAAGGTCTGGAAGCTCCTGGAAGCTCAGATACTAGACTGTAGATCAAATTCATTGTTCGCAATTCACAAAGTTATTATTTTAATATTAAAACGTCTAAATAAAATATTTACATTTAAATATATATATGTAACATAATTTGTTGCGGAATACGTATATTGGTGCAGAAGATAACTTATCCCAATGACTTATTTTTAGACTTATCATAAATGAATTATCAAAAATAACTTAACTGAAAGACTTATCCTAAATGACTTATGTTAATGAATGATCAAAAATGACTTAACTGAAAGATTTATCCTAAATGACTTATGTTAATGAATGATCAAAAATGACTTAACTGAAAGACTTATCCTAAATGACTTATGTTAATGAATGATCAAAAATAACTTAACTGAAAGACTTATCCTAAATGACTTATGTTAATGAATGATCAAAAATGACTTATATTTAGACTTATCCTGAATGACTTATCTTTATACTTATCCTAAATGACTTATTTTAATGAATGATCAAAAATGACTTAACTGACTTATCCTAAATTACTTATGCCAATGAATGATCAAAAATAACTTAACTTAATGACTTATTTTAAAATCTATATGATACTTTTTTATGACACATCAGTGCTAGCCTTATATTTGATGGTTACGACATCAAATATTGTTAGACCCAGAACAGTTATTAGAAACATCAAGATTACTTTTTTAATTAGACTAAAATATAGATTACAAATTATACCAATCGTTAATGAGAATAACCTATGCGACTGAATATAATCAATTAGTACATTTTGTTTGTAGTTTATCGAACATTATATTCAATTAAATATTAAATGATACATTTTTTTTACTAATAATAGTTAATTGTTATATACGTCAATCACGTTGTTATACTATGTGTAGACTATATACAAAATATAGTTATAGGTTATAAACGTTTTATGTTACGTAATATCTTATTTTTATATCGAACAAAATGTTAAGATTTGTTTTTGTGATCATGTATTATGCATCAGTATATGTTAATATACAAAAAAATACATATTTTATGCTGCTAAATCAATAATAAAACATAGTACAATAAATAAAAAGTGTACATCGAATTAAATCATAATAAATAACTGGTTCAGTATACATTCAAAAAAAGAAAATTCATATACAACTACTGGTGCCTAATACATAGTTTCAAGCCAACGCGTCTTCGTCCAAATGTTTCTTGTGTTTCCTGTAATAAAAAAATGAAATATATATAGTCTTTTCTTATAATTTACAGAATGTGCTCATTGTTATAAAAATATATAACCCATATGAAAATGTATAGTAATTAACAGTTTATAGTAATTAACACTGATTTAAACATTATAATCAAACGTATTTCAACTAATGACTACCACTATATTTGTATTAATAAGTTATGAAATGTTTACAATATTCCGGATCGACAAAAACATGCATAAGTGTTACAATGATATAAATTACTTTTATTTTTTGTCATAAAATTACTCAAATATCATAAATAAGCAAAAATAGATATCTTTCATTTTCTTTATAATTAATCACGTGATCTTAAAGAATTAAACACTTTGAGAACATATTATTTTGCGGATGTTCTTCAAACAATTGACCTATTGATTTCAAAAAATATTTTAACATAATATTAATAATAAATCAAAATGCAATCATTTATACCAATATTTTTGGTCAAATTTATTTATCTATATATGCACTATTTTTAGTATATTTCATAAATAATAGACTAGCTATAATATAATATATTAATTATAATTTAACTATAATATATTAGTACATCAAGTATTTGGTTGTAAATAATGATAATAAAAACATACCAAAATCAATTTAAGGTATATAAACTAGTAGATTTCTATACCATTTATATGTTAAAAAAACTAATATATCTGTGGTTTTAGAATAAGAGAGTAGAAATAGAATAATATATCTGATAACATTTATTTCCATTTTGACAAGCATATATTCATAACTAAAAGAAATGATTAGAAAGAGCTCGCTTTTAACATCCGCATTTTAATATTATAAAACGCCTATTTTTTATAGATTGGAACATACATTTAATAATCCATAATTGACTGCCCCCTCCCCCTCCCCTCCCAATAAGTTAGGTGTTCTTTTATAAATTATAAAAAGGCTGAGAAGTGCAAGGTGGCTCTTATAATAATAATAATAACTTTTCGGTATATATGTATCTCTGTCCATATTGACGTAACCTTTATCAAAGATAAAATATTTCTACTTTCTATTTATAAAACCAGAAATATGTTATATTTAAAAATTCAAAATAATCTGTGTAAACATTAAACATATTAATTAAATTATATACTTTTTGTTTATACTAATGTACATATAAATTTCATAGATTTTGAGATAAACTGAAAATAATCCATAAATAAAAGACTTTAAAAAGACTTAATTAAAATATGTCTTGTGTTTTAATAAACACAAAATATGTAAAAAAAATATACAAATAAAGATGATTAGTGCAACGTATTACTTATTATGTAATATGCCATATATTAATTATTTTTTTCTTTATATGATTCTGATCTGATTTGTTAATTTAATAGCACCTTGTAATATATTTATCACTTTTAGATATAAAACGACAGTGTAAATGTATTTTAGTTATTTATAATTATTTTTAGAATATAAGTAGGTTTCCTGAAGCAGCGTTTTTCAATAAAATGAAATAAAACAAAATGCAAACGTAAGCCTCTGTTTTTCCATACATTTTCGGAAGAAGCCTTTTCCTTTTTTCCTGATGAAAATTATTTTAAAATGACAGGAACGGGGAAATTTAAGAGCTAATTCTTCATAAATTTTATATATTCGGATTAAACATTTAATTGAATTGAGATTAGGCGGTACATAATAATAGTTGTAAGCGGTCATAATAGATCGATTGGAGCAGAAAGTAAGCGGTCATAATAGATCGATTGCAGAAAGTAAATATATGTATATTGATAAACAGTTAGAGGCATATAATGATATACAAAAAATTATTTAAAAAATGTAGATCAGTATATTAGGTGCATTAGTTTCTCTATCTCAAGTTTTATAAATAAATATGCCGGTTTGACTTTAGATGAGTCATTGTTCTTTGTAAAGTCCTAGATTTGCCATGTTTATGAGCGTGCGGTTAGGTTTATGAGCGTGCGGTTAGGTTTATGAGCGTGCGGTTAGGTTTATGAGCGTGCGGTTAGGTTGTGCGTTTTGAACATCTTCCTTTGTTTTGGTGTTCGAAATGTAGTTTTGCAGTTAGGAAATGTTCTTTGTAGTTCATTCATTGCTATGTTTAGATTTGTAGTAGATGAAAAAACAAACTTCCTATCATCCGATTAAGCTGAAATTTGGTATACAGGTACCTTATATTGACATGTCAATCTATTTTAATTTTCAAAAAAAAGATTGTTTTGTTTCAATTTTATGAACGGATTACGTCATAAACTCCAGTAAGGAAAACTATAGGAAAATAACCATATATGCTATATATTGACCTATATATATAACCTTTGATCAATGCAACCAATTGACTTGATTTTTTTTGCATCTGATTCCAGATCACAAGATCTATATTTGTTTGGTATATTTTTTTAATTATACTATTTATATAAATAAGCTATAAGTAGTATAAAAGTATTATTTTGAATTGCTAGTTATTTTAATAAATAATTTCATCATTCAAGTTATATCTATATAATTTAAGATAAACTTTTTTTACTATTAATGTTGCAACTTTTAGCTCCTAATATCATTCATCGGAAAGTATGAAAACCCAGGGGAGTATAAAACAGTTTAATAATAACATCATTTTTTCTGGTATGTAAAAATATTCGAAATTATATTTGTCATGTGTTTTAGTTAGATAAAATTATTTTAGCCACTGAGTAAAAAAATCAGGGTCATACATTATAATATGCATTATATAGTTCAATCAAAAACTTAATTTCTTTGAAAAATAAATTGCCATACCCTCCCCCCTCCACGCACGAAGGGTTAATGTGGTTGATATATAATTGGGTTGAAGAGACGTGTGAGTAATCAGGTTTTAACATATTTTATATCAATTAATAAAGGAAGTACTGCTCCTGAATGTATATATAACTACAATTTACATCACAGCAGTTTCTGCTAGTTTTCTCTTGTAACTTATTTATGTTGAACCATTGGAACCTGAGACGATATGGGGCGTATATTGAGATCCGGAGTATTTTTATGTATTTTTAACTAAGTTACTGTATTTAGAATCAGGGCATGACTGTGTTATTCATCAAAGAAAAAGAACTCTATAATGAAAAACCACTCAACCAAAAATACGCCATCTTTGTATATATACTTTGTCATTTTAACACATTTTGTATCATTTGATAAGGAAAGTGCTTCTTCCGACAATTTTTACCGCACAGCCATGCAGTTTGTACTTGTTTTCTGGTTTATTTTATTTGTAAAATAGTATTACTAAGCAAGCATTAGCCAATATTAAAAGCTGTGTAAAGAGTTCCTCAGTTTAAGTAACCGCCCCCACGTTTGTTTAAACGAATGGAATAACATACTCATAATATTCTATCTTTACCACTTTTCCCGGTAAAACCTTGCCGGATTCCTGTATTATAGCTATGAGGTGCACAGCTCTCAATTGGGATAAATAGGATTAGTTTGTTATTGTTTTTTAGAAAGTTACTTTAATGTTATTTATATTAGGAAACCAACTCATCATAAATGCCGCAGCATACCGTTAGAGATAACGATAACAGAGTTTATTATTATAAACGGTTAATTTAAAGTATAAAATTATTTAGCAGAAATATGTTGACGTTTTAAACAAAGAAAAAGTATAACATTTACCGTTTTCTAGTTCTTTTTTGACATGTAATCAACCCACCAAATCTGAAATGTTTTTAAAATATTGTATAGATTTTACTGATTTCAAATACGTATAGCCAGGATTACTGATTGTGTAGCAAATCAGTTGATTACCTATGTTATGTGTTTTCATTTAAGGCTATCTCAGCACAGTTTTATATATTTTATACATCTTTTATTTCTTGTTTTCCTTTTAACTTATATTTAAGTTATCCTAATCATTTGTATTGTTTTCCAATTATTTTCAAGATTTGTTTGACGAAATAACGATGTAAAGCTCTGTAAAGCTACAAAATAACGCAGTATTTCATTGGTAGATAAAATTCTCTACTTAGATTATGACGAACTCTGCATATATACCCCCTTCTGTTATACAAACTGAACATTTACGGTTTACAGACTTACAATACCAAATGTTGTAATAATAGTAATCTTTGGTATATAGTATGGGTTAACACCTCGTTTAGTTCTGTCAAGAATTGTTCAACTGCTTAGGACAGCTGTAGCCCATTGAGTTGCAAAATTATAGCATATAACTAAGCTATGCAAAATTGTAAATATGTGATTATAAAGAAAAAGTAATAATTTGACAACATCAGTGTTCCTTTTTCGTATTAATTATTTTATTAATTTACGATAAGGATTTTATCTTTTGAAATTCAATTATATGTGTTATAATAATTAATAGATTTAAACAATAGTGACTAATGTAACTATGTAATTATGTTACTATCGGCATATTTAAAATTAAATTTAAACTCTCACTAAATGTTTTGAAGATTATACCTCATGTTTAGAAGAAGAAAAAAAAGAGCACCAAGAAAAACGGTAATATTACTTATAGAGTTTAAATATCAGAATTATAATATAGCTTTTGATTTATGGCTTGTGAACATCAAGCTCTCGTTGATTTTGATAAATTTGACGTTTAAAATAATTAATTTTATTATAATATTATAATTTTATAACTATAATATATATAATAATTACGTTTTTATTACATTGTTTAATATATATATATATATTAACAATATTTAAACCTTTATTTCGGTTTTTTAATTTTCGGTTATCAACCGCTTTTCAAGGATTTTATGCCAATGATTTACAGATAGTTGGAAACAGTTTGCCAGCGTAATACTTACGATCACTGGCTATGTACCTATGTATATATATACAAGCTAAATATATACTCACTTGGGGATTTTCTTTTTAAGATCGTCGACAGACTCTGGCAGAGGTCGACCCGCAGTCTCGGGCAAGCGGATGATGAGGATGCCGCACATCAGGCTGAGCACGCCAAACACGATGTGGGGCAGGGGCAGGTAGTAGAAGCGAAGGTCGATCATGATAGGGGCCAGGCCGCCAGCCACCCGGGCCATCATTGTGTTCACGGAAAACCCCATGTTTCTGATCGATATCAGTGTGCGATAAGAAGAGAAAGTGGAGGGGTGTTTATAATTGAGTTATGGAGGATAATAGGCCACTGAAGTGAGAATGCTATATTTTTTATTGATATCGTTGTACCTGTAAAGCTTAGATATTTAACACTACGAATGGTTCCGTTACGAAAATTACGTATTCTGTTAGCGAATAAATATTCAAGACATACGAAATACACATTTACTTTAAGTGTCTAATATACAGAATTATAACATATTAAAAAAAAGTTATATTATAATGTACCACTTACCTAAATTGATAATAATTATATTACATTTTATAAACATGGAATAGAGAGAAATCCAGATTGCTATAATTTTTATTATTGCATTATACTTCTTGTCAAGGTGAAGTGAAATTGTTTTGTAAATGTGGAATTAAATGGTGAATCTAGTGAAATATAACTTTTGGTGAAAATATATGTATTGTGACATGGAACTCTTTTTGAAGTGGGAATATACTTCTTATAAAGTCGAATTGCTTGTAAATTGAAACCGGGTATGAAATGGGGGATCGCATATAAGATAAGTTTACTTATGAATTTTAACTTCTTCTAAAATAAAGCTCTTTGTAAAATTAAACTTCCTGTAAAATGAGATTGCTTGTAATATGGGATTACTTTACTTTCGAAAATTATAGATATTGAATCACTATTTATAAAGTTAAAATTCAATTGAATTACAATTGCTTTAAAAGTTGAACCACTCTTGTAAAGTAGGATTGTAATGATGTAATGTGAAATTTCAGTGAGGTAAAACTATACATATTTGTATTACTCGTCAAGAGAAAATGAGTAAATTACCTGACTGATGTGGGGAAGATCTCGACAGCATAGAAACAAACGACTGTATAAGCAGCCCCCATAAAAAACTGACCCGCAATTGTCACTGCTGTGATCAACCAGGAAGGATCTAAGCGGAACAAAAAATATTTGATTATTGAAATTTTTTACATCCCAATTTTACGTACTGTTTACACGTGCTAACAATGTTATCCATACATGACCAAAAATCGTAAATAATAATTAAATAATGTAAATGTCGGTTTATACAATTTGTAACAAAGATTAAATTGTTTTAGCATCATGGGTTTTTCAAAAAGTAATATTTAAAATTAAAAGTTTGACATTTAAATCGAGAATTTCTAAATGTCTTTATGAATCGATACTTTTGAATATTTAACCGCTAATAGTCACTTGAATAAAAACTATTTATATTTGTCAATAAAAATTAAACAAAAAAATTAATTTTGCATTAGAGCTTCTTTTTTCAAATGTTAAATATACCTACTATAATTGTTATATGATGCTACAAACATACTACATATTTAAATGATAAATGTGTTTGTTACCACCAAATTATATTATCAGATACAATTAATATATATATAGTCAAGTCAAGAAAATAGAATGAAATTTGTGTTTATGGACGATATTTTTTAACTTTTATGTCGTCGAATAAAATTGTGCACTTCCACTTAATAACAAGCTTAAATACTGTTATTATGTCGTACTCTTTCTTATTAGACTAAATGGTAGTAATATGATATTAACGGTGGCAGACACAAGAGGGATCACTATAATATAGGGGAATTATACTACTTGCTAATTCCATATAGTTGATATTGGTATTAAGATACATTGATGGATATACATATCTGCTAGACTGATCATCTGCTGTCGAAGTCTTCAAGCAGTTGGAAAATATATTAATGAAATGGTAACAAATGTATGAAAACCAAGACACCCCGTATATAGTTCCTTTCCCAATATCAGAATGTTGCTACGTTGGGAAAAGAAAACTGCCCCTTACGTACGACTCAAATAAATAAGCATAAATGTTTCAAAACTAAATCTTGTAACACATACTTTTCCAACATCAAAATCGATTCTTTAAAGAGTAAAAAGGATTTTGATGCCCAAATAAAGGAAGCTACTCATCTCTCTCCTCCCTTAAATTCTAACATCATCTATAGGCCTATGCAACGGTTATCCTTTCTTTCATACAAATGTTTTAGATTTCTTTTACCGACTATATCCTTAATTTTGTTTTAATGTCCCATTATAATTTTTAATTTACTATTAACTTTTTTTGCCTTATATTGAGATTAAAATGTTATCTATTCTAGAATAGTTTGCAATTAATGAATATACAATGAAATATTATTTGGTAGTTTGATATTTTTATTTACTTTTATCAATTGTTACAGCTTTTTACACATTTATGAATGAATTTAATTAGATAAAACAGTGTTAATTGTGTTACTTCGTACATAGTATAACTATAACATTATCGAGCAGACAGCGCTAATCTGAGCTGCTGGTGAAACTCAGAATGATGCTTTGTCAACCTACCTGAAGGTAAATATGGACAAACGAGGCAGATAAGGCCCCCGCAAATCAGAGTGGTCATCGAGAGAATTCGACGGCCAATACGATCGATTAGGAAGTAATTGGCCATGAAGCAGGAAGTCTGTGATATGGCGAATAGTATAAAATTGAGGTAGGGGTTGCCATGGAGATGTTCTTGGTTGAAGGCCAGGCCGTACCACGTGAGCGACGAGGAGAATCTGACCAACGGTGAAATGGACATACAAATGCGAATAGAAATAACAGTTAGGATGGCCAAATAAAAAAGCGAAAAATTCATTCTAATAACTGCATTGACAAATAATCACTTCTAATATAAGACAAAGCGATTGCGCAGTTCTTGTTGCTCTATTATTTTCAATTTTTATCTTTAAAAATCTGGACAAGAGTAATATTAAAAATATCACCTGATATTCTAAAATAGTTGAAATGGACCGGGCAGTTAAAGTGGGATTTATTTGTTTTCGTGTCACCTTTGATAATTTGTTTTAAGTATATTTAAAATTTGTCCCACTTACAATTATTTAACCATTATACGATCCAATTAATAATAATAATAAATAATAATAATAATTGTATATTTTTAAACAAACAAGAATGAAGTACCATAATGAGAAGCAAGGTACGAGTTTAGTTACAAATTTAGATAGTTTAGCTAGATTAGTAAGATAGTA